>PVKS010005403.1:34595-85428 GCA_004027875.1 Aplodontia rufa | reverse complement strand
TAAGAGAGAGGAACAGTGAGAGAGACAGAGAAAGAGAGAAACAACTTTATTTAGTTTTTCCCTTGGCTTTCGTTGCTCCAACACTTAGTTGTGTATGTGGTGCTGGGGTTTGAAGCCAGGTCCTTGTGCTTGCCAGGCAAGCGTCGAAACCGCTGAGCCACCGCTCCAGCCCCTCAGTGTAGTTTTGATTTGCATTTCTCTTATTGCTAGGGATGTTGAGCATTTTTTCATGTTTGTTGGGCTTTTGTATTTCTTCTTTTGAGAAGTGTCTATTTAGTATGCCCATTTATTAACTGGGTAATTATGCAGATTCAGCATAATCCTCATCAAGATATCAATAACATTCTTCACAGAACTAGAAAAAGGAATCCTAAAATTTATTTGGAAAAATAAAAGACCCAGAAGAGGAGCTGGAGCGGTAGTTCAGCAGTTACGTTGCTTGCCTGGCATGTGCGAGGATGTGAGTTCAAACCCCAGCACCACATACACAATAAAATCTTGGAGCAACGAAAGTCACATGAAAAACTGAATAAAATTGATTTCCTCCCTCCCTCTCTCTCTCTCTCTCTCTCTCACTGTCTCTCTCTCTTTAAAAAAAAAAAAAGACCCAGAAGAGCTAAAGAAATCCTGAGCAAGAAGAGTGATGCTGGAGGCACCACAATTCTGGATTTCAAATTATACTATAGAGCTATAGTAAGAAAAACAGGATGGTATTGGCGTCAAAACAGACATGAAGATAATGGAATAAAATATGACACAGAAACAAATTCATATAGATATAGTCATCTGACACTTGATAAAGGTGCCAAAACATACATTGTAGAAAAGACAGCCTTTTTAACAAATGGTGATGGGAAAATTGGATATCCACATACAGAAGAATGAAACTCAATCCCTGTCTTTCACCTTGCACAAAAAAACTAGGAATTAGACCGGAAACTTAGCAACTTCTGGAAGAGAATATAGGTTTAATACGCCAATGTATTGACACAGGCACCAACTTCTTTAACAAGGCCTCTGAAGCACAAAAAGTAAAACCAAAAATCAGAAAGTGGTATGATGTCAAATTTAAAGGCTTCTGCACAGCAAAGGAAACAATTAAGAGCATGGAAAGAGAGCCTACAGAATGGGAGGTCTTTGCCAACTGCTCTTCCTATAGGAGATTACTATGCAGAATATGCACAGAACTCAAAAAGCTTAACACCAAAAAACCAAATAACTTGGCTTAGTATTTTTTAAATATATATTTTTATGAATCGAAATGGGGAAGGCCTTTTAAAACGACATCTCAAATCTAAAGCCACAATGTAAGAATTATTAGCTCTAACTACTTATTTTTTTAAAATAGCTATACTGTAAAAATAAACACCATTAAACAAAACCAAGAGAAAAATGGATCAGTTGGGGAAAATAGATTTGCACAAGACTAACAATGGCTATTTTCTTGTAAAATTATAAAAAATAAATTCTTATATAAAAAACTCTTAAAATTAATTAAAAGTCTATCAACTCACCTGAGGTCACACCCTCAGGAAATACACACATAGATTAGAGGAAAAGAAATACAAATGACTCTTTTCTTTTTTTTAAAGAGAGAGAGGGAGACAGTGAAAGAGAGAATCAATTCTTGCACATGTCAGGCAAGTGCTCCAACAGCAGAGCCAGTGCTCTAGCCCCCTACGAATGACTCTCTCTCTTTTTTAAAGAGAGAGTGAGGGGGAGAGAGAAAGAGAGAATCAATTTATTTAGTTTTTCATATGATTTTCGTTGTGTACACGGTGCTGGGGTTTGAACTTGCATCCCTGTGCATACCAAAACTGCTGAGCAGGCTGCTGCAGCCCCTGGTGCTGGGATTTGAACCTGAGTCTTTACACATGCCAGGCAAGAGCTCCAATGGCTGAGCCAGGGCTCCAGCCCTACAAATGACTCTTATCCTTTTGAAAACCAAATGAAGCATTGTTTCATTTATTGACTGAGTAAGTATTGACTAAATAAAACAACAACACTGCCAAATTTTGTGCCTAATCTGCAAGCTGGAGGCCCAGAAAACTGGTGATATAGCTCCAGTCCAAATGAGTGCTGATGGTTTAAGTTCCAATACAGACTCAGGGCAGGAGAAGACAAATATTCCAGCTCAGACAGTAGAGAACAAATTCTTTCTCCATCTTTTCGTTTTACTCAGACCTTATGGATTGAATGATGCCCACCCACATGAGAAGGGCTATCTTCTCCACTCAGTTTACTGTTTCAAATGTCACTCATCCAGAAACCCCTTCACAGACACACTCATACATAATGTTTAAATAAATATTTGCCTCCCCCATAACCCAGTCAATTTGCTAACACAAAAAAACTAACCATTGTAAATATCTACCAGTAACGATAGGTTGAGAAGGCCTAATATTTATTTAATAGATTTCAAGGAGAGAAAGATAGAAGGGGAGAGACACATTATTCAAATAGATTTTGTCTAATGATTTTCTTTCTTCTTTCTTTTTTTCTTTCTTTCTTTCTTTTTTTTTCCCAGTGATTGAACCCAGGTGCACCTAACCACTGGATCACATCCCCAGGTCTTTTATTTTTTATTGTGAGACAGGGTTTTGCTATGTTGCTTAGGACCTCACTAAGTTGCTGAGGCTATCTTTGAACTTGTGATCCTCCTGCCTCAGCCTCCAGAGCTGCTGGGATTACAGGCATACATCACCATGCCCAACTTGCCTAATGATTTTAACAATTGATGAAAATATGAATCTTTAGATTTAGGAGACACAGTGAATCCCAAACAGAATTTTCAAAATGAAACTCACAATTATATATGTCTTGGTGAAATTCTATAACACTAAAAACAACAACAACAAAAAGTCTACAAAAGCAAGAAGAGGGAAAAGAAAATTTACTTAAAAAGGGTATGGAAATTACACTGAGAGCAAACTTTTCACCAGTTACATGACAACTAAAAACCAATGGAATGATATATTTAAAGTGGTGAAGGAAAATAACCACCAACCTTAATTATGCTATCATTAAATAAATATACATTCTTTTTAAGATGTTTTTTAAAGGGAGAGAGAAAATCATTTTTTTTTTCAATCTGGCCTTTGTTTTTCTGACACTTAGTTGTGTATGTGGTGCTGGGGTTTGAACCTGGGTCCTCACACATGCCAGACAAGTGCTCCAACTGCTGAGCCACCTCTCCAGCTCTAATAAATATACTTTCTGAAATGTAAAATTGGAGAAATTTTACCTCCAATAGATTCTAATTCAAGTATTCCAGGCTAAATACAGTCTTGTGTACAAGAGTACAGAATATGCCACCATAGTGCTGGGGTTTGAGACCCAGTCTTATGATGTATCATGTGTGTAAATATAAGTACATTACTTAACCAATTAGAACTTAAATTACTTGTGACAAGTAAAGTTTTTATTTAGTTTTCCATGTAACTTTCATTGCTCAGGCACTTCGTTGTGTACAGTGCTGGGGTTTATCTTCACACATGCCATGCAAGCACGGCAACCGCTGAGCCACTGCTCCAGATCCAAGTAAAGTTTTTATTACAGTCCTGAACAAATAGCAGTTATCTAATAAACATTA
Organism: Aplodontia rufa; assembly: GCA_004027875.1. Taxonomy (NCBI): domain Eukaryota; kingdom Metazoa; phylum Chordata; class Mammalia; order Rodentia; family Aplodontiidae; genus Aplodontia; species Aplodontia rufa. Next base: position 81,836 of record PVKS010005403.1, on the reverse strand, counting down.
ATTTTCTTAGAAGAAAGCTGACATCCTAATTACCTTTAGACACTGAACAAGTGCATGAATTAAATTTTAAGGATGATTACCCAAAGTAAATAGAGGTTATACTATTCTCATCACAGTGAAAGATTGGAAAGATACTTAGTTAATCCAAAATGAGACAGCAAAAGTAATGAAAAAACGAAGCTTATAAAAACAGAACATCTTCCCCACCCCCCCACACGTATTTAGGTTCACTTTAACAATATTTAAGCAGGGAAGTATTGGGGGTGGTTATTGTCCAAATTACATTGTCATACTGTGTATGTAACAACAGATTTCACCATTATGTGCATCTATAATGCACCAGTAAAAAATGTGGAGAAAAATAATAACCAACCTGGGCTGGCAATATAGTTCAGTGGTAGAGCACTTGCCTAGCATGCTTGAGGCTCTGGGTTCCATACCCAGCACCATGTGAAAATAAAACAAACAAAACAAAACAAAACCCAAACTGGTCCACTATCTTTGGGGAAATGACCATACAAACTAAACTGCATAAGCAAATACCCAATAATTTCTTTCCTCTAATGGAAAAGCAAGCCTGTGTTCAATAAGATGTAGGTACTAGGGCCTGGAGTGGTGGCTCAGAGGTTACGGCACCTGCCTGGAATGTGCGAGTTCGAGAGTTCAAACCCCAGCACACCACGTTCACAACAAAGTCTTGGAGCAACAAAGGCCACATAAAAAAAACAAATAAAAATTGATTCTCTCTTTCTGTCTCTCACTGTCTCTATTAAAAAAGAAAAGGAGCAGATACTGGTGTTTTCAAAACTAAAACTGGAAACTACTTGAATGTCCATTAACAATAGAATAAAGAGGGGGCTGGAGCGGTGGCTCAGTGGTTACGGCTACGGCACTTGCCCAGCATGTGCAAGTTCACAGGTTCAAACCCCAGCACCCATGTACACAGCTAAGTGCCACAACAACGAAAGCCATGTGAAAAACTCAATAAAAATTGATTCTCTGTCTCTCTGTCTCTCACTGTCCTTTTCTCTTAAAAAAAATTAAAAAAATAATAGAATAAAGAAATAGCACTGGGCACGGTGGCGCATGCCTGTAATCCTGGTGATTCTAAGGGCTGAGGCAGGAGGATGGTAAGTTCAAAGCCAGCCTCAGCAACTTAGCAAGGCCCTAAGCAACTTAGACCTTGTCTCAAAATAAAATCTTAAAAGGATTGGGGGTGTGGCTCCGTGGTTAAGAACCCTTGGGTTCAATCCCTGGTGCAAAAAAAAAAAAAAAAAAAAAAAAAAAGAGAATGTGGTACATTCATTCAATCAACTACTCTATAGGAAATGACAATTCACAAACTATGGTTACATGCAACAATAATGGGCCAATCTCACAAACAAAAGGTAGTGAAAGAAGCCAGATAAAATACCTTGCATACTGTATGATTTCACTTATGTTAAATAAAAAAGAATGTAGATCTATGCTCTTGGAAGCTCTTAGTGCTTACTCATGGGAAAGGATAGAGACTGGAAGAAAGTGTACAGAAAGCTTCAGAGTGCTGGCAAAGTTCAACTTGGTTTTTTTGTTTTTTTTTTTTTATAGAGAGGAGAGTCAATTTCATTTATTTTTTTCATCTGGTTTTTGTTTTTCTGACACTTAATTGTATATGGTTCTGGGGTTTGAACCTGGTCCTTGCACATGCCAGGTAAGCACTCTACTGCTGAGCCACCTCTCCAGCCCAAAGTTCAACTTTTTGATCTTGTTGGTGACACAATTGCATTTAGTTCACGAAAATTCATTGAGCTATGCATTTATATGTACTTTGTGTGTACATATTATTCTTTGATGAAAAGTTAAAATTAAACTCTCTTAATGCTTATATAATGCTTAGAATAATTTTAATGAGTTTTTTAATAAAAGTATAGTCAAAGTGGAAATTTGTAAATGCTCAGAACTACCCAAAAAGAAAATATTCAATCAAAATTCATGAAATGTAACAAAAGCAGAGGGAAATTTCTTTCTTACTTTCTTTCTTTTTTTTTCCCTGAGGTGCTGGAGATTGAACCCTGACACTCAAGCAGCTAGGTAAACACTCTACCACAGAAATACATCCCTAGACCAAAATTTCTATTTCTGAATGTTTACATTAGAAAAGAGGAAATATTGAAAAATTAGTGAGCTAAGCAGACAAATTAAGAGAGAAAAATATCCCAAGGGGGGAAACCATGACATGGCATCAGCCTTGGCTAACTGTGTAAATATACATTTGTTCTTGATTGTCTGATAATGATTCCCCCTCAATTGTAAGTCCATATTCAACTAATAGAAAAAAGAGAGAGTGAAAGAAACATTAGCAGAATAAATCCAAAGAAAATGAAAGGAAAGAAATAAGGATTAAAAACAGATATTAATGAAATAGAAAAAAATAGATAAAAGATCAACAAAGCCTTAAGTTGGTTCTTTGAAAAGACTAATAAAATAGACAAACAGCTGGCAAGAGTGATTATGAGGAAAAGACAAAAATGAATAAATAATATTAGTAATGAAAAATTACATTCAGAAGAAATTAAAAATATGATAAACCTATGCCAATAAACTTTATGCCAATAAATTTTCTGCAGTCTTTCTTTCTTTCTGTCTTTCTTCCTTTCTTTCTTTCTTTCTTTTTGGTTTTAGGGGTCCAACCCAGGGGTGTTTAACCACTTAGCCACATCCCCAGCACTCCCTGCCCTTTTTTAAATTTTGAGACAGTGTCTCACTAAGTTGCTTAGGGACTCTCTAAGCTGAGACTAGCTTTTAACTTGCAATCCTCCTGCCTCAGCTTCCAGAGTTACTGGGATTACAGGCATGTGCCACTGTGCCTAGCTATGACAATAAATTTGAAGACACAGATTAAATCGATGTTTTAATAGAAGTGTGTCACTTGCCAATGTGGATTCAAGAGTGACAGAAAGCCTGAAGAGAACTTAAGAAATAGTACCAAAGAAATTGAATCGGTGATTAACCACCTGTTCTCCCTGTCCCTTCCTTACCCGTGTTCAAACATGAACACAGGTAACTCCAGAGTGTTCTACCAAGAATTCAAGGAAGAGATAATTACAAACTCTTACAGACAAAGTTTCAAAAGCCTTTCCTGACCTAGTGTTATGAAACTGATACTGAAAGCAGAAAAGAGCATTATGAGATGAGCGTTGTGAAAAAAGATAATAATAGGCAATTCATTTAGATTATTGTAAGAATTATGACAATTTGAGTTAATTTTCTGAAGGAAAAGATGGTGGGAAAATCTGTGAAAATATACAATTTACCTTCTTAAAATATTAAATGAGAGGCCAGGTATGGTGCTATGTGCCTGTGATCCCAGTGACTTGAGAAACGGAGGCAGGAGACTCACAAGTTTGAGGTCAGCCTCAAGAATTTAGCAAGACCTTCAGAAACTTAGTGAGACTCTAAAAGATAAAAACGACTGGGCATATAAGTCAAATCAGGTGGTTAAACACCCCCAGGCTCAAATCCCAGTAACAACAACAACAAAATTAAATGAGAAAATTAATATGCTTGTTTCAGTGGATACGGGAAAAATATTCAATCATGTTTAATTCTCATTGATAATAAAAACTCTTGGTAAATTTGGAGTAGATGAAAACTTTGTCGACTGAATAAAGGATTACTACCCAAAACCTATTGAAACATGATGGTAAATACTAGCAGCATTCACTTTACAGTTGTTTTTTTTTTCTTTGCAGTACTAGGGATTGAACTCAGGATCTTGCACATACTAGGCAAGCAGTCTACCTCTGAACTCTATTCTCAACCCCTTTAAAATTTTATCTTCAGGCAGGTTGGTCTCAAAAATGTTATCCTCCTGCCTCAGTCTCCTGAGTAGCTGGAATCACAGGCATGTACCTCTGCACCTGGCTCACAGCTTTTACTTTAAAATAAGGAATGAAACAATAATGATCACTTTCATCATTTCTACTTGGTAGTATAATGGGTATACTAGCTAAAGCAGTTAAACAATAGAAAGAACTAAAAATGAAAGAAGAAAACAGTCCATATTTATTTACAATGTGTTTGTCTAAATAGTCCAAGAAAGACTGGAGAGGGGGCTGGAGTGGTGGCTCAGCTGTTGGAATGCTTGTTTGGCATTCGCAAAGACCCGAGTTCAAACCCTAGCATTGTATACACAACTAAGTGTTGGAGAAACCAAGGCCAGATGGAAAAATAAATAAAATTGATTAAAAAAATAGAAACTGTAGAGACTATAAGATTGTAATCAATTTTATAGTTCAGCAAAAAAAAGTTGCTAATATAAGATTCAAGATTTATGTACAGGGCTGTACATTACTCTCGCTCTAAAAAAAGATTAATGTAAAAAATCAATTGCATTTCTAAATACCAACAAATGGTTAGATTATGTAATTTATTTATTTTTAAAAGAGAAATAGAGTGGGGGGGGAGAAAGAGAGAATCAATTTTATTTATTTTTTATCTGGCTTTAGTTTTTCCAACACTTGTGTATGCAGTGCTGGGGTTTGAACCTGGGTCCTTGCACATGCCAAGCAATCCCTCCAACTGCTGAGTCACCCCTCGAGCCCCTAGATTATGTAATTTAAAAGAAAATAGAATTTAAAATAGCAACAAAATTACAAGGTATCTGAGAATAAATATAATGAAAGATGCATGATTCTTATAAAAATATGAAACATTGAAAAACATTAAGTGTTATGCTTTAAATGTGAGGTATCCTGCAAAAACTCATGTGTGAGACATTGCAAAAAGTTAAGAGGTGAAACTATTGGATTATGAGTTCTTTAACCCAGTTGGTACATTAAGCCCCTGATAGGGATTAACTCTATAGCAACTATAGGCAGTTAGGGTGTGGCTGTAGGAGGTGGGTCTTTGGGGGTGTGCCTTTTGTCATGGTGGGGAGAGCTCTCTGCTTTCTGGTGTTCTGTCCTGAGCCGCTTTCCTCTACCGCACTCTTCCGCCATGATGTTCAGCCTCACTTCAAGCCCTGAGGAATGGACTCGGCCTTCCATGAACTGAGACCTCTGAAACTGTGAGCCCCCAGATATACTTTTCTTCCTTTAAAATTGTTCTTGTCAGGTGTTTTGATCACAGCAATGAAAAAGCTGACTTTAAAACATTAAGGAACATCTAAATAAATGGAAACATATAGCTTGCTCGCAGAGGGAAAGTTTGAGAATCTAATAACTTCCCAAATCATTGTATAAATTCAGTACAATTTCAATTAGTACTCTATCAGGATTTTTAATTGTTGTAGGTGGTAGTGAGTATGGGGAAGGTAAGTAGGAGAGAGAAGCAGAGAATGTGATACGTTGATTCTAAAATACTTTTTTTAAAACCTAAAATTTTTTTAAAAAAATTAAAGTCCAAGAAGAGCCAAGATGTTTTTGAAGAAAAAACTAAGCTTCTATCAGATTATTAAAGCATAATTGTAAAGCTGTGTGATAATGCTGCAAAGGTGGACAAAGACAGATGAATTTAATACAGAGCCTAGAAATAGAACCACACAAACGTGGGTATATGATGTATGACAGAGGAGTGTTTGTTGAATATTGGTGGAATAAAGGATGAACTATTTAATAATGGTTCTGGGACAAATGACTTTCCATATTGAAAAGTTAAAATTTTATCTTTTGCCTCTATCAACCTGAAAAATAGATTAAGCAGCTATACGAATAAAAATTTCAATAATTTTAGAGGAAAATATAAAACAATATTTTTGCTACCTGAGGTGAGGAAGGACTTCATGAGCAAGACAAACACTTTATACAAAGTAAAAATAGAAACACTTGAAAATAACAGAGATCTGGCCATAGTGGTGTATGTGGTGTATGTCTCCCAGTGGCTGAGGAGACTGGGGCAGGAAGATTGTGAGTTCAAAACCACCTTCAGCAACCTAGGAAGATCCTGTCACAAAATAAAAAGCAAAAATGACTGTGCCACCTCACTCCAGTCAGAGTGGCACAAACAAAGAATATGAACAATAACAGATGCTGGAGTGGGTGTGGGGAGAAGGGAACACTAATACACTATTTGTGTGTACTGAAAACTTGTATAGCCACTCTGGAAAGCAGTGTGGAGACTTCTCAAAAAACTAGGGATGGAACCAATTTATGACCCAGCTATTCCACTCCTAGATATTTTCCCAAAAGAACTAGAATCTGCATAGTACAGAGATACAGCTATATCAATGTTTATAGCAGCTCAATTTACAATAGCTAAACTATGGAACCAACCCAGATGCCCCTTGCTGGATGGATGGATTCAAAGCTGGAGTATATATACACAATGGAGTTCTACTCTGCTATTTGAGAGAATGATATCATGTCATTTGAAGCTAAACGGATGGAAATGGAAAAAATTATTCTGAGTAGAATATCCCAAACACAGAGACTTAAGGTCCAAATGTTTCCTCTCATTTGTGGAAGCTAGAGTAAAATCTAAGACAGGATGAAAGTTTGCTAAGTTTAATTAATAACCCACCAAAGTTGAAATTTCACCTAAGCAGGGGAACCATAACTATGAAGGTGGGGGAGAGAAGGGAGGAAGCCAGGAAGGTGAGGGAGGGAAAAGGGGACTATCAATACAGCTGGGAACACTTAGCTCCCATGAGAAGCCAAATTATACCAGGCAGGCAGAGAAACTAAAACATTTCAAAATTAATATACATTAATTAATATGCTCTTTTCCAATTATAGCATGGGGTTATTACAGAGGAGGTGTGAGATTGGGAATGGATGAAGGAGGGGAGATCCTGGACTAGGATTGGCCTTAACTTAGTTTGTCAATATCCAAGTTTGCATGAATATGTAACAATGGTTCCCTACACTATGTAAGACTATGTCGAACAGAAAAAAAAAAAGGGCTGGGGATGTTGCTCAGTGGTTAAACACACCTGGGTTCAATCCCTGGTACAGCAACAACAAAAAGTAATGGAGAATTTAGTACTTTATATTAAATTAAAATGTCAGTCAGTTTCAAGGATATAATAAAAAAAAGTAAAACAGAGCAAAAAAATTAAAAAAAATCCAGATGTAGCATTGATATATAGTAAAAGTGATCAAGAGTTTTGGTAAAGTTTGTTGTTATTTAAAAATGTAGCTAACACCAATTTAAGAAAAGAAACTGTGATAAGACATAATTAAGTCTAAATAGTGTCGGTGTGATTGGGGTTGGATTAAAAGGAGTGAAGGGCAGGGAATGTGAAAGTGTATAACATTTATTTTTATTTATGAGGAAGGATGGGTGAATACATTATTTTTTTTTTATTTGGGGTACCATGGGTTGAATACAGGGGTGCTTAACCACTGGGCAACATCCCCAGCCATTTTTTTATATTTTATTTTGAGACAGATTCTTGCTAAATTGCTTTGGGTCTTGTTCAATTGCCGAAGCTGGGTTTGAACTTTTAATCCTCCTGTCTTAGTTTCCTGAGTCACTGGGATTACAGGCATGCACCACTGTGCCCAGCTGAATAGATTATTATTTTTTTTTTAAAAGAGAGATGGATAGTGAGAGAGAGAGAAAAAAAAAAAGAGAATCAATTTTATTTAGTTTTTCATGTGGCTTTTGTTGTTCTGAGACTTCGTTGTGTACCTGGTGCTGGGGTTTGAACTCACGTACTCATGCATGTCAGGCAAGTGCTGAGCCACCACTCCAGCACCATGTACACAATGAAGTGTCAGAGCAACAAAAGCCACGTGAAAAACTAAATAAATTCTCTCTATCTCTCACTGTCCCTCTCTCTTAAAAAAAATAAAAAAGAAATAAATAACTCGATTTAAAAATCAACAAAAGACCTGAATAGACATTTTTCAAAAGAAGACATATAAATGACTAAAAGGTATATGAAATAGGGGTCAATTTTACTAATAATCAGGGAAATACAAGTTTAAATCACACTGAGATACCATTTCACATCTGTTAGAATGTATATTATCAAAAAGATGAAAGATAACTGTCATTGAGGATATGAAGATAAGGTAACCATTGAATATTGTTGGTGGGAATGTAAATTAGTATAGCCAGTATGGAAAACAATATGGAAGCACCTCAAGAAACTAAGAATAGGTCTATCAGATGATCTAGTAATCCCACTAGTAGGAAGAAAAGGAAATCAGCATGTCAAAGAGATTTATACACTCCCATGTTCACTGTAGCCTTATTCACAATAGCAAAGGTAAGAAATCTACTTATATGTTCATCAATGATGAATGGATAAAGAAAATGTGATATGTGGAGCAGCACACACACACACTCTCACACACATACTCACACGCAGACACACACATACAAAGGAATATCACTCAACTTTAAAGGTGAAGGAAGTCCTGCTATTTTATTTATTTTTTAAACAGAAAGGGACAGTGAGAGAGAGAGAGAATCAATTTTATTCAATTTCTTGTGTGGCCTTTGTTGCTCTGACACTTTATTGTGTACGTGGTTCAAACCTGTGTCCTCGTGCATGCCAGGCAAGCATTGATGGGATAGCTCTACTGTGATGTTGCATTCATTGTTTGGGACTGTGTTTTAGTAGACTCTCTTGCTGGATGAATAAACTGCCCTATTGAGAAAGTTCATATATTAAAGAACTTTAGGCAGCCTCTAGAACCTGAGGGAGGCCTCCAGCCAATTGCCAATGAAAGACAAGTTCATTTGAAGCAATCAGAAGGAAATGAAGTCTGACAACAACCTGAAAAACTTGGAGGTGGATTCTTTGCTCATTTGAGCCTCCAGATAAGAATTCAGCCATGTGGGATCCTGAGCAGAGGATCCATACTAGCTGTGCTGGGACTCTTGATCCATGGAAAATTCAAGACAACAGAAATGTGTTGTTTTGGGTCACTAAATTTGTGTAATTTATGATGTAGCAAGCCAGGCTTTGTGGTACATGCCTGTAATCCCTGCGACTTGGGAGGCTGAGGTAGGAGGATTGCAAGATTGAAGTCAGCCTCAGCAACTCACTCCCAGGCAATTTAGTGAGATCCTGTCTCAAAATAAAAAATAAAAAGGGCTGGGGATATAGTTCAATGGTAAAGCACCCCTGGGTTCAATCCCTGATTTAAAAAGAAAAAATCATGTTATAGCCATAGAATGAAAATACAGGAAAACTTGTGTTTGGGGTGCATACTGATGGAGTATCACCTATGTGTCCAGCAAGAAAAAATATTACTAGACAGATGAAAGAGATTACATTCAAACTCCCGATCTCTCTTCTTTCACAGAATATAACTTGTGGCTAAAATATGCTTCTTGATTGACCCAGGATTGAAAAAAATAGTGAAAATAAATGTGGATTCATTGTAATAGGTTGAAATTTGAACTGAAATTTTGGTGAGAGTTGATATAATATTAAAAATTTTGAAGGTTAATACGTGAAAAAAATTTTGTGCTTTGTGTGTATAGTTGAGTAAAACACTTCCATGGACTTTCCTAGCATTTTTGGTGGTTTAATTTCTGATTTTTGTCTCCATGCTCCCATAACTAAGAAGGCTTTTTATATTCCATGCAGAATTCTGAACCTTCTCTGGTTTTCATTAAAAAAATATGCAAACAGCAAGCATTTGTGAGTTTTTTACTTGGGGTGGTGGGAAGGGGTACTTTTACTGAAAGTTTAGAGAGAATTAAAGTGGAAGCTCATGGTAGTCACTGCCCTTCCTAACATCTTGCTAGCTGGTCCCTTCTCTTCCTCCTGGTGTCCTGTGAGTTTTGACAGCAATTGCTATAGTTTGGATCTGAAAAGTTCCCTAAAGTTCCTTGTGTTAAAGGCTTGGTCCCCACTTGGTCCACTATTGAGAGGTGGTGGAACATTAGGAGGTGGGATCCACTGGGAGGAAGTTAGGTCATTGGGGGTGTGGCCTTCAAAAAGATTTTGGGATCCTGGCTTTTCCTGGCTCTCCTTTTGCTTTCTGGCTGCCATGAGGTAAACAGGTCTCTTTTGTCGTGCACTCTTCCTATGTGCCACCAACCATGGATCGAAACCTCTAAGGCTATGAGCCCAAATAAACCTTTCTTCAATTTAAGTTGATTATTTCAGTAATTTTATCACAGTGGCAGAAAGCTAACACAGTGATTAAGACTACCCTTTACCCTTTGCATATAGGACATTTTTGCCCTTGTTTGGGTCCACTCAAAGTCTTAGCCTCTATTTGAACTGAATTGACTAATTATGAAATTCCAACCAAATAAATATTTTGTTTATAGAAGATTCTGCCTCTTGAATATCAAATATCTGTTCACCTTCTTTTTCTTACCAACAAACCCAAATGTCTTAGTCTATTTGGGCTGCTATAGTGAAATATTTCAGGCTACATCACTTATAAGCAAAAAAACAATTCTCATAGTTCTGGAGGCTGGGAAGTCTAAGATCAAGGTGACAGTAGATTCTGTGTCTGGTGGGGGCCTACTTCTTAGATGGTGTTATGGTTTGGATTGAGAAATATCCCCTGGAAAGCTCATGTCATGAAAGTATGATCCCCAGTGCAGGAAAGTTCAGAGGTGGGACTTTTAGGCAGTGGTGAGAGCTGTAATCTCATCAATGGATTAATCTATTGGATGGATTAATAATTTGAATTGATTATTGGGTGGTAACTATAGGCATATGGCTGGAGAAAGTAAGTCATGGGGGGGAGGCATTCCCCCCCATGGGCTTTGTATCTTGTCCCTAGTGCTCTCTCTCTCTCTCCCCTTCCAGACTGACATGAGCTGAGCAGCTTTCCTATACCGCACTCTTCCAAAATATGATGTTCTGCCTCACTCAGGCTCCCAGCAATGGAGTTGGCCAGCCAGAGACTGAACCTCTGAAACTGTGAGCCCCAAATAAATACATCCTCTTCTAATTTGTTCTTTTTTTAATTTTTATTTTTGAACAACCAGACAAATTTTTAACAAAATAATATAAAATGTGTATAGTTTCTGGATACTAGATTTACCCCCAGGAGTGCCTCCCCAATTTTCCCACCCATATCCCTCTCTTTCCTTACCCACAACATCTCTAAAAAAGTATCAGGCTGTATAACATTACACCTTATCTGGATTTAACACATGATAATAAACCACCTTTCTGAATGGCCAGGGTCTAGTTCCAACCTCCACAGATGAGTGGAGACATTCGACACTTGGTTCTCTGGGTTAAGCTGATTTTACTCAGCATAATTTCTTCCATAGTCATCCATTTACCTTCAAAGGCTGCAATATCATTGTTTCTAATTGCTGTGTAAAATTCCATGGTATAAATGTACCAGAGTTTTTGGATCCATTCATCCAGTGAGGGACATCTGGATTGTTTCCATAGTCTAGCAATAGTAAATTGTGCTGCTATGAACATAGATACTGTTGTGTCATTATAATGTGCTGATTCTAAATCCCCTGGAAAGATTCCCAGGAGTGGAATAGCAGGGTCGTATGGTGGGCTCATCCCTAGTTTTTTGAGGATTCTCCACACTGCTTTCCAGAGGGGCTGTACCAGTCTGCAGCTGTTCTTATCAGGTATTTTGGTCACAGCAATGAAAAGTTAACACAGATGGCTATTTTTTTGCTGTAACCTCACATGGCAGGAGGAGGGAGGAGATCTTTTGGTAGCCTTTCTTATAAGGGCACAAATTTTATTCATGAGGGCCACACCCTCAAGACTTAATAACCTCCAGAGTCTCCACCTCCTAACATCATCACCTGGGTGTTAGAAATTCCATATATGAATCTTGGAGGACCACAGACATTCAGACCACAGCAGGAGATAAAATGTTATTTTCCCCAGACTTTTCTTATAGGCAGTGAGATACAGGTAAGTTAGTCAGGGCTTTTGTGAAAACTATGACTTCCTGGCATAAGGGACAAACTCAGCTAGCAGTTTTCTTTTGCTCTTTCTCCTTCCTCCTGCCTGTGCAGAAGAATTGATTCACAGGGCAGCAGCTGTCTTGGAACTTTGGAGGTGAATGGCAGAGCAGGCAGAAGCCAGGGCTACCTTGAAGTTGCTTTGAGCTGCTTTCCTTGCTGTGGTTATCAATCTCTGGACTTATTGTTATGAGAACAGAATCTCATATTTAACTAAGTCATTGTTTATTGGGTTTCTATTATGCAGCTTAGTGTCATCCTGGCTAAGTGCTCTTCCTGAAAGGAGTTCCAGGGAGGAGTTTGTTTTCCTTCCTTCTTGTGTTTTTCTCTTTTTTGAAAAGCTTATTTTGAACCACTCAAAGAAAAGTGGGCCATTTTGCCCCTCCCTGTAGACCTTCATCAGCATGGTGATTCATCTGAAAGAAACACAAATCTGACTTCAAAAAGCAGTTCTGGCATCATTGGAGCCTGCTGGGCTCCGGAGAATTGCACAGCCTAAACCTCCCCTGAATCCTTTTCGCGCAGCTTTCTCTCTCAGATCACACAGTAAGCTATCTTTACCTCCTCATCTCTTTTGGCTAACTGCTACTCCAAACTCTGTCCATCTCCTCTTCATCCTCTTCTATTTAGTTGAGTCTTTTAAAGAGAAGTGTGATGCTACCACTTTTGGTGTGTGTCACATGTCCTCTTCTTTCCTTAATTTTGCAGTGTTACTTATTGACCCTAGCAACACATCCAAGAATCTATGTGCAGTCTTGGAATTGTCCTCAGAAGGCAACTGAGGGAGAGAGCTGTTAATAGGGACACTTGAATACTTGGTCAAGATCTCCAGAGAAACCAAAGAATAGGATGAATGTATACGTGAAGAATTTATTTTATTTTATGTTTTGGTACCAGAGATTGAACTCAGGGGTGCTTAACCACTCAGCCACATCCCCAGTCCTTTTTATATTTTATTTTGGGACAGTGTCTCACTAAGTTGCTTAGGACCTTGCTAAGTTCTGAGGCTGGCTTTCAACTTGTGATCCTCCTACCTCAGCCTCCTAAATTGCTGGAATTATAGGTATGCATCACCATGCCTGGCTACATGAAGAATTTATTATAAGGAATTAACTCATATAATTAGGGAGGCTATGAAGTCCCAAGATCTGTGGAACTTAGACTGGTGAAACAAGAGAGCTGATGGTGTAGTTACAGTCTGAATGCTCAAAATCTAGGAAGAGTGTGTGTTTCAGTCCAAATAGGTAGGAAAAAAATGATGTCCCAGTTTACAGGCTGTTCAACAGGATGAATTCTACCTTTCTCACTTGAGGGTCAGCCTTTTTATTCTATTTGAATCTTCAATAAATTGAGTGAGGTCCATCCACATAGGAAGGGCAATCTGCTTTACTCAGTCTAGTGAATCAAATGTTACTGTCTTCCAGAATCCCCCTCACAGATGCCCAGAATCATATTTAACCAAATGTCTGGGCATCCCTTGGCTCAGTCAAAATCTAAAATTAACCATTGTTCTCATCACTCTAGCTCTTCTCCCACAGCTCTCCATAATATGGGCCTACTCTTCAGGCTCATTTTTTTTCATTTGCTTTCCCTCCTGTCTTTCACATGAGGGTATTGATTCTCATGTCCTGGAGTAGACTCTTCTCGCCACCATTCTCCCTTTAAAACTATTGTGTGAAGGGGCTGGAGTGGTGGCTCAGTGGTTTCAGCACTTGCTGGCATGCGCATGGACACGGGTTCATACTCCAGTACCATGCACACAATGAAGTGTCTGAGCAACAAAAGCCAAATGAAAAATTAAATAAAATTGCTTCTCTCTCTCTCCCTTTTACTGGCCCTCTCTCTTAAAAACAAAAAAACAAAGAAAAAACTACTATGTGAAGATTTAGCTCCAACGTTACTCCCTTCATATAGTATTCCTTGATTTCCTTCGCCAAACAAAATTGCTGTCTTTTATCCATCCCCAGCACTTTGTGTGACTGTCAATCTTTTTTTTTAAGGAGTCGAATTACTGTACAATCATATATGCATATATAGTAACAATATGGTACGCTTATGTTCTTAAACCAGAATTACCCCCACATGGCCCACACCCCAATAAATCTCTTGATTCTTCTATATCTTGCCCCTACAAACAATATAAATGCTTAGATTATGAATGTTCCAGAATTAAATGATTATGTAAGTATTATTTGGATTCTCAGGGGGACTAAAGAGTATGCCACATTTTTTATTGTCTCCCTAGATCCCTCCCTGTTCTCCTTCCCTCTCCCTTTCCCCCACCTATCCCCTCCCCTCACCCCCTACATATCTATGGTTGCCCTAGATTATGTGTTGCTATGCCTTTGCTGGGTCTGATACATGAGTTTGACTACTTCTACTTAAGCCCAGGTTTAGCTCCAGCCTCCATAAATGAGTGAAAACATTTGATCCTTGAGTCTCTGGATTTGACTAACTTTGCTCAGCTTGAGTTCTTCCATTGCCTTCCATTTACCTTCAAAGGCCTCAATATTTTTTGTTTCTAATTGCTGAGTAAAATTCCATTGTGTATATATGTATGTGTGTGTGTGTGTGTGTGTGTGTGTGTGTGTGTATTACTGTTTTTGGATCCATTCATCCAGTGAGGTGACTGTCAATCTTGCACTTATCAGAGAAGGCTTATACTCTACTCATGTCCTTTTCTTAGATGTCTGTGTTCTATAAATGATTCCCAAAGAGGAAGCGTGGCTTATGTGGTAGGAAAGGAGAAATGATGTCATATTTGCATAGAAATGCAATAATGATAATTTGGCATGCAAGAAATTTTTATTCAAGAAAGATACTTTGGTTAGATTTAGTTTTAAAACAATATATTTTAAAAATGGAAATATTAATAATAATATAAATATATAGACACCCTTACTTCATGTTCTGCAACATTCTAAGTGCTTTTCACATATCACCTTATGTAAAATCACCAAGTTATGAGGTAGGTAGGTCCCAATAATCCTATTTTGCAAAGAAAGGCACTGCAGCACAGAGGGGTAAGGTGGCATGGCAAGGTCACAAAGCTAGTAGGTTTGGTGATGGAGTTTGAGGCTAGTGTATATGTGTAGCACCGACATTGGCTCTGGGGAGAGGCAGAGGCTGGTGAAGTTCCCAGAGGAAAGTGCACATCTCCGTGGTCTGTTATGAACAATTCCTGGATCCCTAACACCCACACATAGTATTCTTGCCCATAACAAAGGTGTTTCTTTGCTTCTTTTCTCCTCTGTTTTCTCTCCTTAAAAAAATACTGTTAATTATTTTAAAAAACGCTTTGCTGGAAAAGCAACACTGGGAGCCACATGCATTCCAAACCTAGTTTTTGTTCCCAGAGTTTCTTTCCACTTGTGATTCTCACCAAGAGCATGAAGTTATGGTGCCCTTCTTGTCACTCTGTTTTGTGGTTGGTACTGCCAACCTCTGGATTAAGCAATAAAGAGCCAACTGACTATTTTGGGTTTTTTAAATTTATTTTTTTAATTAGTGCATTATAGCTTTACATAATGATGGGATTAGTTGTCACATATTCCTAGATACACACAAATCAGCAATATAATTTTTCCAATATCCACCCCCCTGCACCCCTCTGCCTTCTTCCTCCTGTCCCCCAAACCCTTGCCTTTCTTTTGGGTCCTGTATTATTCTTAAAAAACTATTTTGGACTTTTCCTTTTTGGGAGAGCTTTGATTGCTGCTTCAATTTCGCTTTCTGTGATAGGATGGAGATGGATGGAATTATGCTTAGTGGAGTCTCCCAAGCTCAGAGACTCAAGGGCCGAATAGTTTCTCTTATCTGTTGATGCTAGAATTTATGGGGAAGCAGGGCTGACGGCTAACCTAACAATAATTCAAATTGTATGACTCTCAGAGTAATAGGGGAATGGCTCCCTAGGACACCTGGAGACGTAGGGAGGGGGGAGGGTATATGAAGAACTCATAGGAGTCTGGAGATTGGGAAGATGGGGGAACCATCCCAGAAGCCAATGTCACTCCTCCACGAGCTACCCATTTAATGCATGAGTTCTTCTGGGGGAAACTGCAACAGGTAAAACCCAAGGTGGTTATCCATGTTTTGGCATTTCCCCTGGATAACAAAGTTTATATACATTGATTGCTACTGTGTTGATAATGTTTCCCCCTCAACTGTATCTCTATATACTTTTAATTAAAAAAAAACTATTTTGGGATTATAACATCTAATCAGGACTTTAAAAATGATACAGATCAATGGAATCTGTAAATGTATTTATAATTCATGTTATTTTCATTTCACTGAAGTAAAACACATTTTACATATTATCAAGAGAGGAATATCTTAATTTTTCTTCTCTATAAGTGAAAAAAATCAGTATGATTCCCTGTTGAAAAAAATGATATTTGTGAATTCTAATCTATTTAAAGCTAAATAATTATTAGGACTTTATATACATTACTATATGTAAATAAATTTAGGCCCTTTAAATTTCATACCTTATAATATAATTAAAAGCTATTAAAATGAAATTTAATTTAATTTTCAGTAGGGTTCCTGCAGGAATCTTGCATAATGTGCTATTGTAGAGATGTAAAAGACATTTACCTTGAAGAAATATGATTGTCAGTATATAAGTAGTTACTGTGTATAAAGCATGGTATTTTCAAAGCAAAAACATCTTTCTTTCTTGTACTGGGGATCAAATCCAGAGCCTTGCAAATACAAGGCAAGCATTTGACTGCTGAGCTACATCATCAGTCCCCATATTTTTTGATAAGCAAATGAGATGAAAAAATAACCTTACCTCTCACAAAGCTCTTTTTAAACTTTAGAAGTGTTTGACACATAAAATTATATCTATTTAGGGGTACCATGTGGTGTTTCAATATGCATGTACATTGCATAATGATCACATCAAGCAATTTGTATATCCATCAGCTCAAACATTTATCATTTCTTTGTGGTCAGAATATTCAAAGATCCACTCCTCTAGTTATTTTTCACAAAGCTGTTTTTGATGGAAGAGCACATAAGTTGGTCGTTGAAATATTAAAAAGTGTGGAGGTTTCCAAGATGATTCCTTGATTCCAGACCTGTCCACATGCTGCAGTCTCTGAAGCCAAGATGCTGAACATGCTGTGAGAGTTTTGCTTTGTGGGACCATCACAGGCATTAGTAGCAAGCCACCGATTATGAAACAGCTTAGGGAAGGCTTCCAGAGAAAATAGGAGAAATCTGCTATGTATTTAGAAATGCTCTTTCCCAGATATGGAAAGGACATTACTTGCAAAACTAAAATATTTTAGAAGAGAAGTCATTGGCCCATATCCACTTTGTGTGTGTGTGCATGCTGGGGATGGAACTCAAGGCCTCATGCATGCTAGGCAAATACCCTACCACCCAGTTACGCTCTCAGACCCTAAATCCGCTTAATGAGAACATTTGAAGAGACTGTACTCTGGTTGGTACAGAGAATAACTTTCATTTCAACAAAGTCTGATATTCCAAACCCTACCTTTCAATTTCTTCTGCCTCTTAAAATCTCTTTGGTGACTTGATATATCAATTTTGATTATTTTTAGATTGAAAACTTAGAGTTTTCAATAAAAGTGTCTGGGGCCAAATTTAGATTGACCTTGGGCAAGTCATTTGCCTCTTCAGGTCTATTTTTTTTCACTCCCTGCTGTGTTTAAGTAAGTTGGACTGGGTCCCAGATTTGCTGGTCTGGTAGAAGAGAAAGAATGTGTCCTTGGCTATAGAAGAGGAAGGTAATGTGGTAATTTTTTGTGATTTATTTTTAGCCATTAAAGACTTGCTTTCCTTAACCAGAATAGTATGATGTATTTGTCAAGAATTTGATCACTGAATGAGCAACAATGATAAATGTGCAAATTATCACTATGTGTGTTTTTTTCTCTCAATGATCATAGGTACAACCTTGCCTCTAATTATATGTCATTAAGATATAGCACTTTTCATTAAAGGATGTCAAAGTGTTTTGCAAACATTAAGACTTGCATCTTTTCTGTGAAATGAATATGATTATGTTACTGGTAAACAGAACAGAAGACTGAAACACAAAACACTTTAGAAGCTTCTCAAGAGCACCTTGCTGAACAGTGCGATTAACAATCACAGGCACTATTTGTAAGCTACTTGCTCTAACCTGCAGCACTATATAGTTACTTGGTATAGTCAACTAATTAAGAAACTTTCTTTTTTAAAAAATGGAAAAAAATTTAAAGGGGAGGGAATCAGTTTTATTTAGTTTTTTAACTCGATTTCATTGCTCTAACACTTTGTTGTGTACATGGTGCTGGGTTTCAAACTCACATCCTGTGCATACCAGACAAGCACTGTAGCTGCTGGTCCACTGCTCCAGCCCCCCAAAACTTTCCTTTTAATTAAGAAACTTTTGAAAGAAGGTCATTTGGCCTTGGTACATTCTCAGACATGCCAATATGTTGGAACGCTTGTCATGTATACAGAAATGGATGCAAACCTATCTAACTAAATCCTAGGAGGATAAGTTATCAGGACTGGCTTTGTCTTCCCTTCAGAAGTTGCAGGCTTCATTACCACCTGGTGGGTAGATTCTGTGGCATTCAGTGGTGTTTGTAAAGGCAGAGTGCTGTATTTTGAATAAGTATCCCTTAAAGGTCTACATGTTAAAAATTTGATCCCCAGGGTGGTGCTATTGGAAGGTGGTGGGACCTTTAAGAGGTGGAGCTAAGTGGAAGGTCATTAGGTCCCTGGAGGTATGTCATGGGACCCTGGATCCCTCTTCTTTCTCTCTTTGCTTCCTGGCTCATGGACTAGAACCTCCCTAACTGTGAGCCAAAATAAATCTTTTCCATTTATAAGTTAATTATTTCAAGTATTTGATTAAAGCAACAGAAAGCTGACTAACATAAGAGGGATCCAGAATATTTATCAGAAACTCTGATAATTAATTGAACTTCCTTTTGTGTATATCCTTTTCCAGTGGTTTTCAGGCATTTGGATCATATCCTGTTGTGAAAGCATATATGTGTATATATATGTTTTACGTGGAAAACTCAATAAAAATTGATTCTCTCTCTCACACAATCCTTCTCTCTCTTTTTTTTTTTTAAGAGAGAGGGACAGTGAGAGAGACAGAGAAAGAGAGAAACAACTTTAGTTTTTCACATGGCCTTAGTTGCTCCAACACTTAGTTGTGTATGTGGTGCTGGGGTTTGAACCCAGGTCCTCGTGCGTCTCAGGCAAGCGCCGAAACCGCTGAGCCACCGCTCCAGCCCCAAATCCTTTTCTCTTTAAAAAACAAAAAACTTGTCCCAGGTCCCACACCAAACCCAAAGAATCAGAATCTCTTGGACTAAAGTCAAAGCACCGGTTATTACTTTTAAGTCCTGCCCAGGTCCTGCTAATGTGCAACCAGGCTTGAAACCACAGCTATTTCATGCACCCAGAGATGCCAGCATGGGATCTGGTTTCTTTAAAACAATCATCCCAGGCCTGGAGTGGTGGCTCAGTGGTTGTGGTGCTTTTGCCTGACTTGTAGGAGGACATGAGTTTAAATCCCAGCACCACATATACAATGAAGTGTTGACGCAACAAAAGCCATGTGAAAAACTAAACAAACTTGACTCTCTTTCTCTCTCGCTGTCCCTCTCTCTTTAAAAAAAAAAAGTCCAGGTGATTCTAATACAGTGTCCATAATTACATAGAACAGTGGTTCTCAAACTTCAGTGTGCATCAGAATCACTTAGTATGCCTAAAGGGACTAAGAATCTGCATTTCTAACAAGCTCCAGGTGCTGCTGCTGCTGGTCCAGGGAGTGGTCTTATAAATTATAAATTACTTATATAATTATTTTGATTTTTTAAAAATTATAGAGGGAAATTTTAAGTTGATAAACAGTCATTCAAGTACCTCTATTTGTAGGAATTTGTTCATTCTTTTGATAAACATTTTTAAGTTTCCAGTGTACAAACCATTGTATTAAACTCTGGGGTGTGAAAATGTTACCTGCTCTTAAGAAGTTTATCACCTAGAATCACAGTTACATGCTATGATTGAAGACCATAAGTGTACATGAGAATCCAAGGAAGGGAGTGATCAATTTTGCTTAAGAACAAGGAAACTTATAGTCTTCTTTCATAGTGGTAGTAATGCTTGAGTTGAGCTTTGAAAGTGAAGTAGAAGCTTCCTGGATTGACAGGGTAGGAAAGAGCTTTCCAGACTGTCTTGGAAATGACAAGCCATAAGAAGGCTGGTACACGTGGTCCATACTAGGACTGGTGAGAGTTTAAAGCTGGAAATAGAAGTAACAAAGAAGGACGGGTAAAGGAGTGCAGATAATGGATAGTGCTTGCATGGTTTTTAAATGGGGAGTAGCACAATAAGATCTTCTTTTGAGAATACCCATTCAAATAGTAGTGTGGAAAACAGAAGAATGGTGACTGTAGGCAGGTAGGGTGTGGCTGGAGGAGGTTAGTCATTGAGGGAATGACTTTGGGGTACACATTTTGTCCCTACTGAGCTAAGCTTACTTTCTCTCTGCTTCCTGGTGGCCATGTCCTGAGCTGCTTTGTTCTACCACACTTTTATGCCATGATTTTCTGCCTCACTTCAGGCTCAGAGCAAAGGAGCTAGCTATCTATGGACTGAGACCTCTGAAACTGCAAGCCCCAAATAAACTTTTCCTTCTCTAAAGTTGTTCTTGTTAGGTCTTTGGGTCACTCACAGTGATGAAATAACTGACTAAAATAGTATATTTTTCTCAGTTTTATACATGCATATTTGTATTGTATGTTGAGTTGTGACATAAAAGACACTTTTATGGGGCTAGAGAGGTAGCTCTACAGTACAGTGCTTGCTTGGCATGCACCAAGACCCAGGTTTGATCCCCAGTACCACATACTCAACTAGATAAAGGAAAAACAAAAATTGGATAAAAAATTTTTATTTTTTTTAAGAGAGAAGGACAGTGAGAGAGAGAGACAGAATCAATTTTTATTGAGTTTTCCACATGGCTTCCATTGCTCTGACACTTAGTTGTGTATATGGTTGCTGGGGTTTGAACTTGCGTACTCGCGCATGCCAGGCAAGCGCCATAACCACCAAGCCACCACTCCTGCCCGTGGGATAAGTATTTTTTAAAGCTCACAGCCTAGGTAAAGAATCATTGCACTTATGAACATTAGACTTGTCTTCTAGTCTTGATGCCAACCACATCCTTTCTGTGTGTCTTTGAGCAAATTAACTCTTAAGTTTCAGTTTCTTGTCTATAATGAAGGTTAAATGATGTGGTAAGTGTATGTGAAGAGCTACTCAGGATAGGGCTCTTTCCATAGCTCTTTTTTCTTTGTTTTGTTTTATTTTTTGATATCAGGGATTGAACCCAGGGGTGCTTAACTGCTGAACCACATCCCCAGCCATTTTTCTCTTTTATTTTGAGACAGAGTCTTGATCAGTTGCTTAGAGCCTTGTAAAGGCTGGCTGTGAACTTGTGAGTCTCCTGCCTCAGCCTCCCCAGTTGTTGGGATTACAGGCATGCACACTGTGCTCAGCCCACAGCCAACTCTTAATAGATGTTACCAGGACTCTTTATGGTTCTTTATGCACACTTACACTTAGGAGCCACAGAGCTGAAACAGGTTGGTTCCTACTGGAATGACTTTGCATTTCAACTATTTTATTAGAAACCATGTAAGTGTTTCAACTTTCAGGTAAGCTATTTCATCTGGATAATCAGTCCTCTTTAATCCTGATGGTAGTGACGAAGATTAAGGGCACCTGCAGAGACATACACGATTGCAAGTGCTTCATAAACAAATATTTTGCCCTCTTGCTTAAAGGGTTAAATAAGTGCATTTTTAAATTAGATTTCAATTCTTGTGGGTAGGGATCGTTGATTTATATTTTGCTTTCATATCTCATGGCTAGCAGAGTGCTGGTTATACAAGAGCACCTCAACTTGACTGAGACATAGGCTCCACATGCCAATCTATCTTGCTAGTGTGATCCTGGCTTGATTTTCCGAACTCGTGGATCTAGATTTTCTCATCGGGGAAGGGGAGAATGATGGTCTAGATATTTCAATCTACTTCCCAAGGCTACTGTGAAAAATAACAAATACAAATATCCACAAAGCACCTTAGCATATCTATTGTGCCCTCAAATTGCAAATATTCAAAGAAAACGGACAAAAAAAATTTCCCCATAGCTGGTGTGCTCAGTATTTATTTTAGGCAGTTTTTGCTAATATTGCCAAGTAATCCTAGTATACTATTCCTTCCTTTTTATATATCTCATCATGAAGGGGCATTTTAATGTGAATTGTATAAAAGAATTAAATATTCAGATAAAACATTTTTTAAGTCTTACTGTTACCTTTTTTATTTATTGTCTTCCTCCTGAAGTTCCAAAAGAGTCTCTAAGATTTATCTGGCACCTTTAAAAAGGAAAATAATTAATTTTAAAAGCACAGAGGCAGGGGCTGGAGCAGTGGCTTGGCGTTTCAGTGCTTTCCTGGCATGCGGGTACACGGGTTCAAATCTCAGCACCATATACACAACTAAGTGTCAGAGCAATGCAAGGCACGTGAAAAACTAAAATAAAAATTGATTCTCCCTGTCTCTCTCTCTCTCTCTCTCTCTCTCTAACTGTTCTTCTATCTTTAAAAAGAAAAGGAAAGGAAAAGCACCGAGGACCACCATATATATTTCACATACTTTATGGACTAAGTGTTTTAAACAGACAAAAACTGTTTTCATCCATAGGGTAATACGTAAACCTTATTTCCAGGACTTTGGTACAGATGTTTCGGTAATTGGGGTTTTGTAATGATACCATCTACATAGTTTTTTATCATTGAGTCCATCTAGGAATTATTTTTACCTTTGAAGGATTGGGGTTAGATGTCAGTACATCAGAGTCTTCCCTTTGAACTGTTGTTGAAGCAGAACTCTGAGTCAGAAGCAGGCTGGGCTTATTAAATTCACCTCTTCTTACTACTATTCTGTTCTGTAGCTTGTTCTGTCCCACTTGAATCACAAAGCATTGTTCTTAAATTTTTATGTATACTTATTATAGTGTTCAGGCAGCTGGTTTTTATTTTAGTTAGAATTAGTCACACGGTTCTCTGGCCTTGGAATTTGTAAGGTTTTGGATGGAGAAACTGTTCTTGGAAGCTGAGGCCTGTATAATTTTGTTAAAGGTTTTTTGGCTTGCTGAATTCACTGATGTGGTTCTTGACAAGATGAAGGGTGTGCATGAATTGGCTATAATTTCTTCATTGTAACAGGCAAAATTCTACACTGAGTGGCTTTTAATAAATCAATTTTGTTTACTTTTTGAATGTTAGAGCATTAAATAGAACTCCTAGAAAGAAGGTGGGCTTTTATGGGTGCTCCTAGATTGTTTTATCACTGTGAGATTCCACAGATTATCTCTAAATGTGCACTGAGATATGATTTAGCTTTATGAGCATTTGTAGAATTAATTCTGGTGCATTTATTTGAGTGTCAGGACGTGGATTGCTTATTTAAGAAATTCTCACTGATATCAGATAAATTAATTGGGAAAACTTAGTTTTCCATTGAAATTTCCAGCCACTTTAATGTTCTGAAGTTGGTTTTGTTTGTTGGATTTGATCAAATTCTGAAGGTTAGTTTTGCAATTTAACCTGCAGAGCTAGTTAACATTTGCTATTGATGGGAGATCTGGCTTACTTTTCTGAAGGAAAAATCCTACTGAGTCATTTCATTTATCAGACATTTGTTGAGTCTCTACTGTTTGCCAAATCTGGTGCTAGAGACGGATGTGCTGTGGACTCAAAGCGATGGAGGACAGTCTTCTCTCAGGGAGCTCATCACAACCATCGTCAGGTGAGTGAGCAGTTAAAATAGGACGCGCTGAGGATGGGACCAGAGAGAGTGCTTACAGAAACTCCCCCAAAAGTCTCTTTCCTGCCAGAAGTCAGGGACCCTCTTTCCGGCCTATCTTTTCCAAAAACCTGGTGAACATTCTGTAATTCAGAGTGTGGAGAGGTGGAGGCTGACGGTTGTTCTTGAGGATACTGAAGCAGAAAGCTTTTGCACACGAGGTGGTGCTGCTGCTCTGTGGCAAGAACTGGCTGCGCTCTCAAAGGCACTGGCAGCCTCCTGTCACCTCTGGGCTTCTATTGAAAAGCTGCATTCTTTCCTCCTTGGCCTTTTAGAGCTTTTAATTCCTAGGTACATTTATTTCTGAATGAAGAGGCCTACTTCATCTCTGAAGCACTATTCAAATCCCATTTTGCCAGGAAGGCTTCTGCTTTCACTAAAATTTATGGAGGCTTTCCTGGGAGAGTTCTTGAAAAATACAGTATTTACTAAATGCTCTGGGCTTTTGTTTTGTTTGTGATTTTAGTTGTTCTGACAAACTTTTGGAAAGGCCTGAGCTGTTGAAGGGCTCTCTGGGAAGAGTGGAATGGAGGCAGGAGGGGGAGGCCCCCAAACACTGAATCACATTAGACTTTTTTTCTTTTTTTTAACAATTGCTGCAGTATTTCTGGTAAGAAAAGTTATTAGGTGTTTATGGATGTTTCAAAAGACCAAGAGAAGAAAATGCAGATTTCATGTTAAAATAGACACCTGGGGACCCTTAACACTAAGAACAGAACCTAAATTGGGAATGCTAAGTAAGGAGTGTGATCAATGTAAAGAGGCAGTGGTTTCCAAGGTAGGGTGTTAGCTGGATGTAGTCCAAGAGCCAAGGGGCTGCCAAAAGCATTCCCAGGGGAGGATGGGTTGGCTTGACAGGGTAGATCAAGAATACTGGGTTTTCTTCTTACTAAGCCACACCCAGCTTCTTTCTCAACAGAGAAAGCCCAGCCCATAATGCGGGCCCTCTCCAGACCTGCCTGTCCAGGAAGTGTGGTGGGAAGCAAGTATGGGAGGAGGGAAAAAGCCAAGGTTTCATAAGGTGCACAAAGAGGAAATATTTTAGGCTAACAATTTTGGGTTGCTGTTTTAGAATACATCCTCCTTTCAAGATGATGTTGCGTTGAATTGTCTTTGCAGGGCAGGTGAGGTGTTCTCCAAGGATCCAGACAAGTCCACTGTCTTATCATATCCAGTTGGGACTCCACAGGCCACATTTACTGCCCAGAACCCCTGAGGGATAGGGGTATGGTAGAGCACTTGCTTAGCATGTATGAGGCCCTGGATTCCATTCATAGCACAATAGTAATAATAATAATAATATAATATTTGGTAATGGGTCTTTTTAGCATTCAAATTTTGGAATGTTCTAAGGGGAACAAATATATATTATACCTTCAAAAGGTTATGAAAATTATGTCAAATATTCCTTTCAAAGAATCTATAAGGTTTAAAGATGGTTAGTTTTCAAAATATTGTTTTGGATAGTGGCATGTGTAATGAATCTTTTTTTTTTAAAGAGTATGACAATGAGAGAAAGAGAGAGAATCAATTTTTTAAAATTTAGTTTTTCATGTGACTTTTATTGCTCTGACACTTTGTTGTGAATGTGGTGCTGGGATTTGAACCCATGTCCTTGCTCATGCCGGGCAAGCACTGGAACTACCTGAGCCACCGCTCCAGCCTGCATAATGAATCTCAAAGCTTACTTCCTTCTAATCTCTTAATTCCCAAGTCCATAAGAACAGTGTATTGCCACAAAACATCTCAAGATACTGTTTGTTCTTAAATTGAATATATGTATGCATTATCTATATTATATTAAGTACATGTAAAATATGCTTATTATATATATGATGTATGCAACATTAATATGGGCATATAATACACACTTTATACATTAATGTATAGAATTAATTGCCTTTCATTGTATATTGTGAGACACAGAAAGCAATAAAAACACAAATACTCAGTAAAACTTAGAGCTATATAAATCAGTAACTACATATTCTAAACTTTAAATAAAACTAAATATTAATTTGGCACCCATGTTCTTTAAGACTTTCCTAGTCAGTATGTGGGACACCTATTTGGTTAAGACAAAATTATGAAAAATTAAATGAATCAACTAATCCCCAATTTATAAATGGATTATTTTCCAAAATATTTCTTTTCTTTTCTTTTTTTTTTTTTTTTAAAGAAAGAGGGACAGTGTGAGAGAGAGAGAGAGAGAGAGAAAGAGAATCAATTTTATTTAGTTTTTCATGTGGCTTTCATTGCTCCAACACTTCATTATGTAAGTGGTGCTGGGGTTTGAACCTGCGTACTTGCATATGCCAGGCAAGTGCTGTAACCGCTGAGCCACCACTACAGCCCGAAAATATTTCTTTAATAAAATGTTTGTTTGGAAATTATAACACATTCCTATAAAAATGATCTTATGATGGATAGTTTAACTGGCTAGCCAACAAAAGCTCAATTAAATCATGACAACTTTGGTAATAATGCTAACCTAACTTTTTTTAATTTAGATTTTCATATCGCTTTCATTGCTCTGAACCTCCGTTGTACACATGGTGATGGGTTTCAAACCCGAGTACTCGCACATGCCAGGCAAGCGCCATAACTGCCGAACCACGGCTCCAGCCCAATATTAGCCTAATTTCTGGGATTTGAGGAAAGGAGTTATGTAGTGTAGAGAAAGAAATAGTCTTTCTGCTTTAGTGAGGCAGAACCAAACCTAGGAAAACATTTTAAGAAAACAAAAAATTATATTTGGCCAGTGCCATCTTTCCTTTCTGTACCTTTTTTTCAAGATCCAGGAACCCGTGCTGTCCTAATGCTTCCCACCTTATGGTTTCCCACTCAAGTCTAACATACTCCATGCTCTGGAATTCTTACACCTCCCAGCATATCAGTGATTGATTTGGGAAGCATAGTCTTTGCATCACCTGCATCAGAATCACATGGGTACCTATAATCACAGATTTCTGGATCCCACTCTAGAGCTGTTGAGTTAGAAATCCAAGTGTGGGGACTGGGAATCTATCTGGATTTATAATAAACTCCTTGAATCATTCATGCTTATTTACATTGGGCACCTCTGAAATGAAATCTCTCATTTCATCAGAAGAGCCAGTATCATAAATCGGAGTTTCTCAAACTTTAGCAAGTTTCAGAATCCTCTAGTGGGCTTGTTAAAACACAGATTGCTGGGCCCTCATCCACAAGGTTTCTGATTCATTTTAACCCATGGCATCCCAGACAGTGGAGCATGATGGGATGAAAAAGTTGGAAGTGCAAGATTAGAACTGCTGAGTGGAGCCTGCAGGGTGTGTGTGTGCACACATGTGTGCGTATGTGTGTATGTGTTTATGTTGCCTGAGTAGGCATCTGAAATCTTTCTAGCAGTCTGATGATTTCCCTCCTAAGTCAGAACCTATTTTTCGTGCTTTCTTCTAATTTCTCTTGAATCTAATTCCAAATCTTCCCCAAGTAGATCGAAGTAGTGAAGATAAAAGGAGAAGCTGCATGAGGAGAAGTAGAGCATGGAAGCTATGCCTCTTCTAAAATTATTCATTTCAGAAAAAGTTACTCCATTTATTTAAAATTCCCTGATGTTCGAATTTTACTTTGACCACCAGGGGGCTCTCCTAACACTGTATAAAGTAGAAGAGAGAACTGGAAGGTTCTCTTTTTCTAAAATGTTTTTATTAGTCCTAAAGTGTTAATCTGCATTCCAATGTTTATACAAGCGCAGTTCACAGTTGCCAAGTTATGAGATCTGGAAGATCTGAGACTGGAGTCCTTAACAATTTGGAAGTTTCTACACTATTTTGATTATCAGGTTTTCCCTGAAGCTATAACAATATTTAAAACTGCAGATTGGCAAATAGATCAGAAAAATTTGTTAAGTAAATGGAGAGTTGGAAGTTTGAATCTTTACTACAGGTGTTGGTTAATAAAATTTATAGTGCAATAATTGCCAGATGTATGGGTCAGGGACGTGAGAGTGAGTTTTTAAAATGATTTTAACTGATTCAGACTAAGATTTTTTGTTTTATTTTGTTTCTAGACCAAGAAGCCTTCAGAATTAATATTTCATAGGTGAAATATTATTTCATAGTTTCATGGGAAATATTTCACAAGATTTCTATTCTGGACAAGGATACGAAGTGAAATTTCCAAGTGTCTGTACACATAGGTTGTATAGTTCAGCCTTTTATTAGTCTGGACAAAGTGAGGGAGATTTCAAGGCAAGTCAAGCTGTTTAAAGAGACAATAATATTTCACAGACATGAGTTATTTGTGAGATCCTAGAGACACTGTGAACATCACATTGAGAGAAGATGACCTATTTCCTAGTCACTCCAAAGAAACTGGTCCTTAAAAAATAAAGTAAGATAGTTAGGTTTAGTAAAGAATGGAAGCAGGGCTGTTTGCACAGATGTGTGATCTGTGTAGTCACACAGGGCCCTGTGTTCAGGGGGATCTTATGTGTGGTTTAATGCTTTTCTGTTATCATCTTTAATTCTTAATTTTTAAGCAAGGTGCCCTGTATTTTCATTCTTTTTTTAGTCCTAAAAATTATGTAGCTGATCCTGAATGGAGTAGATTACTATCTTCCTGTTGGATTTTCTTTAGAGAAGTAGTTGTCATCCTTAGTTGTACTTTAGAATCACTTGGGGAGTTTTGGAAGGTCTCAATGACCAGGTGGCCCCCCAGACCAATTACATCACAATCACAATCTTCAGGGATGGCTTTTTTGTTGTTGTTGTTGTTGTTTTAAAAATTCTCAATGGTTCCAGTGTGCAGCCTAGACTGAGAACCACTGTAAATTTGAAGCCTAGTTTCTAGAACCTTACTTCCACAACAGTCTTTCCTACTTAGATTGCTCTTTCAGTTTCACGGGTTTGTAAGCTTTTAGATACTTCACACAGGTTTTGTGTGTTAGAAACACGAAAGTCTGTGAGATTTGATTCCTTTATGTGTGTTTTTTTTTTTAATTACCCTTGCTTTAAAGATTGGGGTTACAAAGAAAATCTTATTTCTTAAATATAGGTCTATTTACCCTTGTATTCTTGTTAAAGTAAATCAATGGACTCTAGAAAGAAAAGTCTTAGATAGGAAGTAAGATAAAACTAAGCAGGTGAAGCATAGACTTTCCTCTCCTTTGCTAATAGCTGAATATTCACCAAGTACTTTGTCCTGACTGGGCCTGCATCAGGTTTCATTAAATGTCTCTTTTCTCTCTGTAGGTTTTTGGGGCACTAATTGTTTTTTCCTTATGAGTCATCTGTGGGCTTTGGCAATAATCTAGATGTGTCTGGTCCCAATCCTTCTGGATTATAGGAATTGATGGCTCCAATTAGAGACCTGGGGTCCTGCAAGGGCAAATCCTTTTAACCTTAATTCACTGGGGGCCTCCTTTGAACAGAAGTTGTTTTTCTGCCTTTAATCTCACGAAAAAGCATATAAAGAATAGTTTCCTCTTTAGCGTGTCTTCCTAAAGTTATGTCCACGTACAAGTAATTTAGGGATTAATTCTAGCCCTAGATATTTAACTATAAGAATTCTATGAAAATTTTACACTTGCTTAGCTTTGAATTGGACATTGAACAGAGAAAGAGTAACTTAACAGCCAAGTAATTAAATGTTTAATGAAAATATTGGTAAACGGAAACCCAAAGGGAGATGAAAAACAGAATAATCCTTTGACTCTCAGAGCTTAGAGATTCAAACCCACGCAGAGATAGCATTTTATTGCCATGATTTATGGTCAAATTAGAAATAAGAGCTGATGATGAATCCAAAGTTTGGGATAAGGTATTTTGATATTAAACAGGTTCTCTGTAGCAAATACCCATCGATGAGTGACCTAAATACTGTATATGTTTTCAAATTCTGAAAAGTGAATTTGTTTACATACATCATTCTCAGAATTAAAATGTGTACTTTTTTCTCAGTTTATAAGAATACTGTTGGAGTGGGAGCCTTCCACATATTTTTGCTATACCTCAGAACAACCATGTAAAGTAGTGATATTGTCCTACTCTATTCCTTCTTCAGTTTTTTGGAAGAGTTTGACAAGGATTTGCATTGGTTCTTTTTATTTTTGCAGTACTGATCATTGAACTTAGGGCTACTACACTGCTGAGTGGCCCTTTTTATTTTATTTTTAAATTTCGAGACAGGGTCTAGCTAAGTTTCTTAGGACCTCATTAGGTTGTCAAGGCTGGCCTTGAACTTGTGATCCTCCTGCCTCAGACCCCCAGAGTCACTGGGATTACAAGTGTGTGCCACAGTGCTTGGCTGGCATTGATTTTTCAAATGTTTGGTAGGATTCAGCACTGAAGCCATCAGATCCTGGACTTTTCTCTGATAGGAGACTTCATTACTGATTCAGTCTCCTTTGCTTGTTATTGGTCTGTTCAGATTTTCTATTTCTTCATGCTTCAGTGGTGCTGGCAAGTTTCTGTGTCTAGGAATTCTTCCATTTCTTCAAGGTTATTCATTTTCTTGGCATATAGTTGTTCATTGTAGGCCCTTATAGTCCTTTGTATTTCTGTGGTATTAGTCATAATGTCTCCTCTTTCATTTCTGATTTTAATTGAATCTTTTCTCATTTTTTTCTTCATTAGTCTAGGTAAAGGTTTGTTGATTTTGTTTATTCTTTTTAAAAAAAACACTCAATTACATGGATCATTTCTGTTGTTTTTCTAGTTTCTCCTTTATTTTTTATCTTTATTCTTTTCTTCCTTCTAGTAACTTTGGGCGTTTTCTAGTTTCTTGAGATTATGTGTTAGGTTACTTATTTGAGATCTTTCTTCTTTTTTGATTTAGTCATTGAATGCTGTGAACTTCTCTTAGAAATACCTTTTCTCTATGCCTATTATCCCATTTTAGAGATGAGGACTGAACCTTGAGAAAACTCAATTATTCTCTTTAGCTCGCACAGCCTGTTTCAGAACTAGGTCTCTCAACTACCTCTTATCTCCAAACTCTGCTTCTTCCTGCTGTAGTACATTGTCTATAGAACTGTAGGAATAGCATTATTTGGGGGAAAAAAGGATAAAATATACACAACATAAAATTTACCATTCTAACCACTTTGTCTACAATTAAATGGTATTGAGTATACTTACATTGTTGTGCGCCATCACCATTATCCATCTCAATAACTTTTTCTTCATTCCAGATTGAAACTCTGTACCCATTAACAATAACTCCCCATTTCGTCCTCTCTCTCCAGTTCCTGATAACCATGATTCTACTTTTTGTTGCCATGAATTTGACTGCTCTGGGTGCCTTATAGAAGTGACAGCACACAATATTTGTCCTTTTGTTTTTGGCTTATTTCACTTAGCATAACATCAAGGTTCATCTGTATGGGAGTGTGTATAAGAACTTTGTTCCTTCTTAAGGGAAGATGTTCCTGTGTGTGTGTGTGTTTGTGTATGTGATTGTGTGTGTGTGTACCATGTTTTATCTGTTCATGCCTCAATGCACATTTGGATAGTTTCAACCTTTTGATTATTGTGAACAATGCTGCTGTGAACATTAGTGTTCAAACATCTGGTTAAGTCCTGCTTTCAAGTCTTTGGGGGCACATACCCAGAAGTGGAATTGTTGGATCATATATATGATAATTCTATACTTAATTTTTAAAGGAACCATCACTATCTTGAAGACATAGCATTTTATTTTAGGGATTTGCTTTTTTAAAAAACAAACTCTACATAAAATGTTGAAGTGAGGTGAAGTTCAAGTATGGCATAACAAATGGATCAGCAGGATAAGGCCTGTCTCCCTGTCTTTGGGTTTTGATCTGGGCATAGAGTCAAGGGAGTGTGGAAGCCATTGAAGATGGACGTAATAAAGAAGAGATCTTCCTTCCCTCACTTTGTGTCCTTTTCCAACAGGTGTCCATTCACATCTGTCATGCTCTTGCCCTTGGTGTTCCAGCCAGAAGGAAGTTATTTGAAAGTGCAAAGAGGTAGAGTTATCTTCCTCTGTAAAACTAAATTCAGACATTCTTTTCTGCCTCTGGAGGGAGCAAGGCCGAATGTTTGTTGATTTTACTGTTCAGATTACAGACACACAGAACAGTACACCCCGCAAGCACACATATTGAAAAATCTTTTGTTTCTTTTTTGGTTCTGGGGATGGAACCCAGGGTCTTGCACATGCCAGGTAGGTGCTCTACCATTGCGATATACCCCCAGCCCTTTATGGTTTATTCTTAGACAGGGGCTCAATAAAGTTGCCAAGCTGGCCTCCAATTTGTCTTCCTCTTGCCTCAGCCTCCTGAGTCACTAGGCTTATAGACAGGAGCCATTGCACCTGGCTGAATCATTCCCATTTTAAAACTAGCTGTCATGTTTTCATACCATAATAGTGCTAATACATATAGCAGTTTCTGGGCTTTCCTGTGGGACCAGGCCAAGTAAAACAACTGGGAAAAAAATAAAAAATAAAAATAGCATCCCTCAGGACGGATGTTTGGCAACTAATGATGATTCACTAATAGATTTCAGCTGTGCCTCTAATACCTTCGACACTAATGAACATTTAATGGAATCCTATGAATTTGCTTTGGCAATGACTATGTGTGCCTGTGTTCAATTCAGCAGATGTTTATTACATGTCTGCTCTGTCTTACTGTTAGGAATAAAGAAACAGAACTAAAGGGCACATCAAGGTGAGCTTCAGATACTCTCTTGCTTTTGAAACACTCTTTCCATTGACTGTGTGGTCCCATACCTTTCAGATTTTTCTTTTTTTCTGTGGCTATTCATTCTTCCTTTTCATTGATCCTTCTCCTCAACTAGCCTCTTAAGGATTGGAATTCTTAGAACGTTCACCTAGGCCTTCTTGTTGTATTACTCTATATTGTTTTTTGGGGCAAGCTCATCCATTTCTATCCATGCTTGTGGTCGCTAAATTTGTATCTATAGCCCTTAAATTTCTCTTGAGCTTTAAATCATACACTCATTTGTCTCTTTGACATCTCTGCAGGGAATACATAGGTACTTTATTTCAAACTCCACATGGCAAAACAGAATCAGAATCTTCCCTCATGCCTATTTTTTCTCCAGTATTTGCTTTCACTACAGTGAAAGGCACTACAATTCATTGGGTTTTTCAAGTTGGAAATGAAGGATTTTTTTATGTTGAATTGTATTTCTAAGTCCTATTACTTCTACTTACTGAATATCTATGATATTTTTCTACATCTCCATCCCTATAGCCACTCCATTGCCACCATCCTCATTCACATCCCCATAATTTCTTGCCTTAGCTACTATCACCATCTCCTAAATGACCTCCCTGGTTCTAGCCTCACTCCCCTCCAATCCATTTTCCACATATACTCAGAATGATCTAACATTCACACACACCTTAGATAGAAGAATATTTCTACTAAAACTTTGTAATGGACAGGTGTAGTGATGCACACCTATAATCCCAGCAAGTCAGGAGGCCGAGGCAGGAGGATCTCAAGTTTGAGAACAACTTCAGTAACTTAGTGAGATCCGCAGCAACTTAGCAAGACCATGTCTCAAAATAAAAAATAAAAAGGGCTGGGAATGTAGCTTACTGGCACAACACCCCTAGGTTTATTACCCAATACCAGAAACAAAACAAAACAAACAAACAAACACCAAACCAGAACAAACTCTTCAATGGTCTCCTGTCATTTTAGGCAAAACCCAAATTTCTGAACCTCTATGTCAGGGTTGAACATTTATTATCTTAACAGCTATGACTAGAATTTCTCTTTTTCAGGAGAAATGGTCTTTCTTTTTTATTTTCTAAAGAGAGAGGGACAGTGAGAGAGAGAGAGAGAGAGGAAGCGACAAACAATTTTATATAATTTTTCATGTGGCCTTTGTTGCTCTGAGACTTTGCTGTGTTTGCGGTGCTGGGTTTGAACTCGGGCACTTGCACGTGCAAGGCACATGCCATAACCACTGAGCCACTGCTCCAGCCCCAGAAATGGTCTTTCTTAAGAAAAACACCTCAACAAGCTACTAGGGATTGACTGAGAGGAGCTCTAATGACACAGGATGCCATAAGCTAAGGAAACAAAATAATCACCAATAAAAAATAAACAGAAGTATGGAGTTGATGAAAGTCCTGGTGGTGAAGTGTCTGAAGACTTTGGAGAATCAGAATTTTATTCTTTGCCTTAATTTGTGTATTGCAATGATATAATGCCCTCTCACATGCTCTGTAAAAGCTGCTACTTCATGAATTACCTGGGTGTGTGGGTGATTGTGTAAGCATATGTGATACTGTGTATGTGAAGAGAAAAAACTGTTGGTTCTGTGTCTTGCTTAACATTGTGTAATTAAGCAAGAATTTAGACCCAGTAATAGGAATTTATTAGAAATTGGCCAAACTCCTAGGAAGAGCTTTGGATCTTGCAAGCTCCTATGGAATAGGGTCTCAAGTCTGCATATCTAGTTCTTTACCTTGTTGACCTGCACTTGATTCATTATTTCTTTACTGCCTCTGTCTTCAGATGCATCTCATTTTTCTTTTGCTGGACTATACTCCATTCACATTTAATTACTTCCATATACTCATACTTGACATAAATCATCTCCCACCTCCTTGCCATTGCAAATGAAGCACTGTTTCCTTATTTTCAATGGGGCTAGCTCTATTTTTCTTTTCTTTTTCTTTTTCTTTTTTTTTAAAGAGAGAAGGACAGTGAGAGAGAGAGAGGGAGAGAGAGTCAATTTTTACTGAGTTTTTCACATGGGTTTCGTTGCTCTGACACTTAGTTGTGCACGTAGATGCTGTGGTTTGAACCCGTGTACTTGCGCATGCCAGGCAAGCACCGTAACTGTTGAGCCACCTCTCCAGCCCCTTTATTTTTCTTTTATATTTCATCTTAGATATCATTTCTTCAGGAAAACATGCCTGATCTTTAATACCACTTCCAAGATAGGCTGCAAATGGATCAAGTATCTAATCTCTATGGGAAAGGTAAAAGTAGAAAGCTAATAGAAAGAATATAAGAAAAGCATCTTTACGATCAAGGGCAAAGAAGCAAAAATCATAAGAAGAAATACTAATGAATTTGATTCTATTAAAATTATTCCATTCAGGCCCTAAAGCTGCAGTTCAGCGGTAACAGTGCTTGCCTGGCATGTATGAGGACAAGGGTTTGTACCCCAGCACCACACACGCAGTGAAGTGTCAGAGCAACAAGGGCCACATGAAAACCTGGGTAAGATTCATTCGTTTTTTCTTTCTCTCTCTCTCTCTCTCATTGTCCCTCTCTATATATTTTTTAAAAATTATTCCATTCAGCAAATGGTGATAGAAAGACAACAGACATGGCAGAATGGGAGACTTTGCTTGTAAGGATTTAATATTCAGAATGTATAAGATACTCCTGCACATTGTGGTGTAGCAGTAGAATGTTAGAATGAATTTGATCACAGCACTGGATTGCTGTGGCATCAGGGTTCATCTATCCCCACTCTCTGACAACACTTGGCATCGCTTAATGCTGTTGTCTATCTGATGCATGATAGTAATGCTTGTTGGTTTCACACCCACTTCTCTAATTACTACTAAGTTGGGACATCTCTTCACACTTTTGGGTTTCCTTTCCAGTTAATTGCTTATTTGTAATGCCTTCCCATTTTCCTGTTGGAGTTGCTGTGTTTTCCTTGTTGGTTTTAGAGGGCAATCCAGTGCTATGTGATAAAGTTGAATGCACTGAGTCCTAAAAAGTTGCAGGTTCCTTCCTAAGGCACACATTCTAGAGAAATCCTTCCACATTTCTGTAAGGATACATGTTCATGGATGCAAGACCTTGAGTTGTTTGGGACCTGGGAAACTAGGAGAAAGTCAAATGTTCATTACTACAGAACAGTTAAGAAATAATGAATTGCCAGACACTGTCGTGCACACTTATAATCCCAGCTACTTTGGATGTTGAGGTACAAGGATTGCAAGTTTGAGGACTGCCTCAGCAACATAGGGAGACCTTGTCTTAAAATAAACCATAGAAAGGGCTGGGAATGAAGCTCCATGGTAGAACTCCCATGGGTTCAGTCCCCAGTATCACACACACACAAAGTAATTAATTGTTTATAAACAATGTGGAAAGATATTCTAAACATGCTACTGAGTGAATTCTGATAGACTGTGGTCTATAGCAGAATATCACTTAAAAATTAAAAATGTAAACTCAAAGACTGTTTTATAAAAACACATATGAAGAGACTTCTAGTTTCCAGTATGATATATAAAGACCTTGGAAGCTGTCACTCCCATCCTCACAAGAAAAAGGTTGAACTAACTGAAAAAGAACAATTCTTCTCAATTATATCAGAGAATTGAAGTCACTGTGCCCAAACGGCAAGACAGGTGGATTTAGAGAACCAGGGCATAATAGGAGCAGAAGCCCACAGCGGAAGGTGCATCAGTAGGAACACCATAAACTTGAACTGAGGAATTGCAGTAGGCTTAGTGTAGAACAAGTTTGAGAGTTAAAAACTTTAAGGGGTCTCAGTCTTCATGAGGCCAGCAGAATTACATTATTTTGCCTCCACAAAGAAGCCCTACCAGATTCTTAAGGTATAGACTGGAGAAGAAGCCCTTGGTGCTACTGGCAGGGAGAGGGAAGGGAAAGAGGTAAGGTAACCATTTAAAAATTATTCCCAGAGCTCTCTGTTCCCCTTGAGAAGGCCTTCCCTCAAGGAAAACTATGTTACCAGAGCCTACCAGCTAAGACTTACCAGGCTAACTGACCTGGGGGAAGGAAAATACCAAACTCAGACTCATTAAAAGATGGACACCTCATCATAGGACTGTAAACCCCTTCCTGTTGCCCCTAGAGCTCCTATAGAATAAGAGGCCATGGCAGCCAAAAGAACTGAAGACCTCCTACTCTATTTAAGGAGTCTCCAGGAAAACCCAAAGACAATAGGGGAGACAAAAACAACAATATCAAAGGATATTTTAGCCTCTGATATCCAGCTACAGTGCATAGTAAACATAGCCTAACTCCTAGCCAGATAAGCAAAACCTCAAATGAAAAGTCTAGCTCAAACTTTTACATGCTACATCATGTCTAACTTTTAACAGAAAATTCCAAAGCATGCTAAATAGCAACACCAACTCCAAAGAGAAAGCAAATATTTGAACCAGATTCAGAAATGGCAGGAATTTTGGAATTCTAACTGGAAATTTTAAATAATTACAACTGATATACTAAGAGCTCTAATGGAAGAAGGGACAACATGCAAAAACAGTTGGGTAAGATCAGCAGAAAGATGGAAACTCTAAGAGAGAATCCAGTGAAACTGTTAAATAAAAAAATTATTGTGTTGAGTGTGGTGGTGCATTCCTATAATTCCAGTGACTAGAGGCTGAGACAGGAGGATCACAAGTTCAAACCCAGCCTAAGGAACTTAGCAAGACCCTGTCTCAAAATAAAATATGAAAAGGGCTGAGGATGTGGCTAAGCGGTTAAGCACCTCTGGGTTTAATCCCTGGTACCAAAAAAAAAATTACTGTAACAGAAATGAATAATGTCATTGATGGAGGGTCATTAATAGACTGCACATGGCCAGGGGGAAAATACGTGAGCTTGAAGAAATGTCAATAGAAACTTCCGAAGTGGATATACAAAGAAAAAAGTGGGAAAAAATGGAACAAAATACTCAAAACTGAGAGCAATTATAAAAGGTATGATGTACAGTTAAGGGGAACACCAGAGAGAGCAGGGAGAAAGGAACAAAAGAAATATTTGCAGCAACAATGGCAGAGAATTTTCCAAAATTAATGATAGACACCAAACCACAGATACAGGAAGCTCAGAAAAAAACAAGAAGGATAAATACCAAAAATGACACCTAAGAATATTATAATCAGACTGTAGAAAAATCAAAGACAAAGAGAAAATCTAGAAAGAAGCCAGAGGAAAAAATACCTTAGCTATAGAGGAACAAGTATAATCAATACATCATACTTCTATTCAGTAGGGTAAAGTATTTAAAATGTTGAAAGAAAAACAAACCCTTTTTAACATAGAATTCTCTATTCAACATAATTATCTTGCAAAAGTGAAGGAGAAGGCCTGGAGAGATAGCTCAGCAATAGAGTGATAGCCTAGCATATACATGGACCTGGTTTTTTTGGGGTTTTTTTTGTTTTTTGTTTTTTTTTTTTTAAGAAAGAGGGACAGTGAGAGAGAGAAAGAGAGAATCAATTTTATTTAGTTTTTCATGTGTCTTTCTTTGCTCTGAGACTTCGTTGTGTAAGTGGTGCTGGGGTTTGAACTGGCGCATGCCAGGCAAGCGCTGTAACCACTGAGCCACTGCTCCAGCCCCTGGACCTGGGTTTTAACCCCAGCACACATACACCACTAAGTGGTGTATCTCTCCTCTCCTCTCCTCCCCTTCCCTCCCCTCCCCTCTCCTCTCCTTTCCTCTTCTCTCTCCCTCTCTCTCTCTGTTTCAAATAATTTTATCACTTTTGGGATGGTGCAAATATGTTAGAACAATCCAAAACACTGACAACATCAAATGCTGGTCAAGAAGTGAAGTCAGATTAATTGCTGATAAGAATACAAATGGTATAACCATTTTGGAGGACAGTTTCTTATAAGGCTAAGCATGATCTTTACATATAATCCAACAATGGCACTCCTAAATATTTATCCAAATAATTAAAAAAAAACACTTATGTCCTTACTGTCTGCACATGGGTGTTTATAGCAATTTTCTTCTTAATTGCCACAATGTGGAAGCATCTAAGATGTTGTTCAATAGAAGAATGGATAAACCCACTGTGGTACATCAGCACAATGGAATATTATTCAGTGATAAAAAGAAATGCAATTTCAAACCATGAAAAGGCGGAGAAGAAATCTTAGATATTTATTACTAATTGAAAGAAGTGAGTCTGAAAAGGCTATATAATTTATCATTTCAACTATAACATTCTGAATCTGGCAAAACTATGGAAACAATGAAAAGAGCAGTAGTATTAGTCAGTTTTCCATTGCTATAATAAAATAACTGAGGGTGGGTACTTATGAGGGAAAGAGGTTTATTTGGCTTTTGGAAGTTGAAGAGCATGGTGCCAATTGTTTGGCTGTGGTGAGGGCCTACTTGTCTGCATCATATGACAGATGGTATCATGGTGGGAGCACATGTGAGAGAGATCACCTGGTAAGACATGAAGTCAGACAGCAGAGAGTAGAGAGACTGGTCGTGCTCTTTTACACACTCTCATGGAAGATAACCCTCTCTCAGTGTCTGAGACTAGCATTCTCCCTTCTGAGGGCAGCACTCCTAATGACCTACCCACCTATTACTAGGCCCTACCTCTTCAAGGTCCTGCCACCTCTTAACATTGTCATACTGGGGCCCAAGCTTCCACCACATGAACTCTTAGGGGACAAACCACATTCCAACCATAGCAACAAAGGTGGCCAGGGTTTTGGAGGGTAAAGAGCGATGGGGTTGAATAGATGAAATATAGGGGACTTTTAGGATAGTGAAACTATTCAGAATAATATTGAAATAGTAGATTTAGGTAATCATACATTTATTTGTCAAAACCCATGGAATGCACAACACAGTGAACCACAATGTAAAATATGAACTTAATTAATAGCAACATATCAATATACATTGCTTAATTGTAACAAATTTACCACACCAGTATAAGATGTTAAAAATAGGAAAAACTGAAAATAGGAGTAGGGTACGGGTACACAGAGAGAGTTTATTGGAACTCTCAGTGCTTCTTGTTCCATTTTTTTCTGTAAAAATTAAGCCAACTCTAAGAAATAAAAGTTATTAATTTTTTTAAAGAGATAGAGGGACAGTGAGAGAAAGAGAGAGAGAGAGAGAGAGAGAGAGAGAAAATCAATTTTTATTTAGTTTTTCATGTGGCTTTTGTTGCTCCAATATATTTTGTTGTGTATGAGGTGCTGGGGTTTGAGCCCACGTCCTCGTCCATGCCAGGCAAGCACTGAAACCATTGAGCCACCACTCCAGCCCCTGCAATTTATTAATTTTTTAATGGAACAGAAGCATGTGCAAGGTCCAGCACATGGAAATGAAGAAGCCAATGAACTTGGGAGTTTTTATTTTAAGCTCTTTCCACCTGGACATCCTAGGGTTGATCATGATTACCTGGAAGGTACTAAAAGAGGCAGATAGTGTCAAAGGATGCTCTTCTCACACTGTGAAGACGAGTAATTTTGTATCTGGCTGGAGGGGTGGGGGTGGAAACTCAGTGTCTAGAGATACCTTCATAGTGGAGAGCCAAGGAGTTGGCTAAAATCAGGTATCTGAGTCAAACTGTGAACCTGAATCTGCATCCATGAAAGCTTATGAAGATATAATAATAAAGAAGTGAGAAAGTCCTCAAAATTCTATCTATAGGGGCTGGAGCAGTGGCTCAGCGGTTTCGGCGCTTGCCTGGCAAGCATGAGGACCCGAGTTCAAACCCCAGCACCACATACACAACTGAGTGTTGGAGCAACTAAAGCCATGTGAAAAACTAAATAAAGTTATTTCTCTCTTTCTCTGTCTCTCACTGTCCCTCTCTCTTAGAAAAAAAAATTAAAAAAAATTCTATCTATAATCTGTGATAAGGAGATGATAAGAAAGCCAATCCCTGATGCTTATTCTAGTATACAGTGATTAATATTCATTTCAAGTCAGAGAGTCCTGAAGGGGAACATGAGTTTGATGATACTTTTATTGTGGTGACTAATGTTTTCTCTTCTCCACTTAGCATTTGTTCTCATGTAAAAATACATCAAATATATTTTCTTTTAACAATATCTCTTAATAATTGATTTTGTAAGTGTGTGTGTATGTGTGTGTGTGAGTGCGTGTGTATGGTGTGTGTGTGTGTGTTCAGCACTAAGGGAAAAAATAAACTGTTTTGAACACTTTAATAACCAATTAATTTTCAAGTCTTGAAAATTGTCCCTCACTCTGTAGTGAGGTACACCTGTAATCCCAGAGGCTCGGGAGGCTAAGGCAAGAAGATCATAAGTTCAAAGCCAGCTCCAGCAACTTAGCAAGGTCCTAAGCAACTTAAAGAGTCCCTGTCTTAA
Source organism: Aplodontia rufa (assembly GCA_004027875.1). Lineage (NCBI taxonomy): Eukaryota > Metazoa > Chordata > Mammalia > Rodentia > Aplodontiidae > Aplodontia > Aplodontia rufa. The sequence goes on along the minus strand of PVKS010005403.1, from coordinate 40,973 downwards.
AAAACAATTACAAAAAACAGTGGGCTGAGGATGTAACTCAGAGGTAGAGCACCTCTAGGTTCCATCCCCAGTACTCCAAAACAAACAAAAAAATGACCCATGTACAAATAAAAGGATACACATTAAGTACATTAGAATGCTTACCTATTGGCCGAAGGAGGAATGGGAATAAAAAGGTCTAAACATATAAACTAGGAAAAGCAATTGAAATAGGAGGTATTGTTGGAAAAGAGCAAGAAATCAAACATGATTAGATTACATAATTTCTCTTTTGGTTGATTAGGAAGGTAGTGGGCAAAGGCAGAGAGGGAGGGTGGAAAAGGTCTTGGGACACATCTTGAAAGATACAATTTCAAATGCCATAGTCCCAAAAGATCAAAATCCCAAGAATATAATTCTGGAAAAAAATAATTAAAAATTCTTCAAATTATTTTTTTTTATTTTAAGAAAAGGATCAATTTGCAAAACATATAAAAACATGTCAGGAAACCTAGGTCACTTTACACAATAAAATTGGCGTTACTAGCATGCCTGTTTCTGTAAGCATAAACACTTAGTTATATTAATGAGAATTGCACAGGTGTAAAAATTTCTAAGATACCAACTGTGTTCATAAAAATACAAATATATAAATACATATCACTATGGCTGGTAAATGTGTGTACTCAACTTTATAATAGTAGTCATCTAAAATGCAGGAATGGACCACCTAATCTTTGGATTATATCAGCCCCAATGTGATGGGTCACCACTGCATATGCTGAAATCTTGACAAGTTTATCTTTCACAAATGCAGATGTACAAAAAGAACATCTCTTCATTTGTTGAGAAAGTTTCAGCATTTTTACATACATACACAATTCTTACACATGAAGTTAATGTTGTGATGATGCACTTTCCTGGGGTTAAATTTGCAAAAAATACAAAAAATGAATTAGAACACTCTAAGACTCTACATAATCTTTGCCTCCAGTAGGGAAAATAGTGCAAAGATGAAACATGTAGCAAACCGTAGTAAGAAGTACTGTGGACAATTGGAAATAGTGTGGGGTTTGGGGGGGACGTCTGGAAATAGAAAACACAAAGAAAAATTTAAGAAAGAGAAATTAATGTGAAAAATCATCTTGTAGTGCTAGATTATGAGCAATTGCACAGAGGTGGTCCATGAGAACTGGCTGACTTTCATGTCCATGAACGTGATTTTGAAGTCTTGCATCACAGTTAATAGCTGCCTTTTTTTTTTTTTCTTTCTTTCTCCTTTCCATTTAGGGCAAGTACTCTCTTCAAAGAATGTGGTCACATTCATTTTCTAATGGAACTTCTGTTTTTGAAATTCTTCTGTGACTTGATACACAACAACACGAGAATTTTCTATTGAATTTTCCCATTTTCTGTGCCATGCTTTGTTGTTTTGGGTATGAGGAAGCCCATTCCTCACGCACTCGTATATAGACCACAATTTTGTCGGAAACAGTACAATAATTGAACAGCATCACTGTTGTACATCTTCTTATCCCACCATGCACATAATTATTTTTGAACCAGCCAGTAATTCTGCTGGCTTCTTCAGGCAAATATGGTTTCAATTCATTAAAATCTCCTGGAATTCCATCAGCTAGAAGGAATGCCAATTCAGACATTTTCAAACAAATTTTTATTATTACCATATCATGGTCAATTTACCCATCTGAATTTTCTGCCAAATGCATTGGGTTGAATAGAAAAAAACAAACATTATTGGTAATACCTTGAAATTTGCCTTTAGGAGCCTGATCACACCTAATTCCAAACTGTCATTATAGTTGGGGACTCCAATTGAAATTCATTTTCTTCTGCAATTTCCACAAAATCTTCAAATGAGCGTTTATAAAGTTCTTCACTTTTTACAATCATCAATACATAAATGAACACATGTGTTCCAGAATTTTTGGGCTCACACCAGGGGCATGAATTGTATATATTTGATTTGAAAAAAACAGTGATGACAGTTTTGTAAGTGCCATCCATTAGCCAAAGTGAGGCACGCACTAGTTTTTCTGTTAGTGGTAAGTATAAGAAGTCCATCCATCTTCTTTGACAGTCAATCCCTAACCAAGAACAGTTCACTGTTTAATATGACACTATATCAATCGCCATATCAAGTGTCTTTGGTTTAGAAGATCACTCACTGAGATTGTCAGATTCTTTTCATTCTTTGACCAAGGGCATTTTTGGAAGACAAGCATGTTGTGAAATGTGGAGGGGCATAAATAGTACATGATCGAACAATTTGGTAACTACCCTGTGTACAACTGAAAATGCACTGATACCTTCCCTGGGATTCAGCTTTCTACCTGTCTTATACAGCCTTTTTATTTTCAAAGTCACTACAGTTGTTGCAATTTTGGCTTTCAGGATGATTAATGATAGCTTTATTTCATTTTTAAAAAGAGCAAGAGAAAGAGAGAATTTATTTATTTTTTCATCTCGCCTTTGCTTCACCAACACTTAGTTGTGTATGTGGTGCTGGGGTTTGAACCTGGGTCCTTGTGCATGCCAGGCAAGTGCCATATCTGCTGAGCCACAGCTCCAACTCCTAGATGTAGCTTTCTTGATCAATTTCCAGGTGCTCCTAAGATCTGACACATTCAGTACATCAGGCCTAGGCCACATCTCCCAGGGATGTTGGCTTAAAGACTTTCCATCAGCTTTGCTAAACTCGTAGAAACGTGTAGCAGCCTAAGGCTCCTCAATCTAGTCTTTCCTTTCTTCTCCCTCTTCACAAAGTGAAGACTAATTTGATGCCTTTCTCACACTCATAGACTTCTTCCCCATTTCCCCCTCACCATTGTTTCCCTGAATTCATTTCTTGCATGTTTAATCTCATCTTGACTTCTTCTCAGACAACGCATACTAATGTGAGATGTCATTGAGACATCCGTTTGGAAATATCTAGCTGACAGTTACAGGTAGAGGTTGAGAGTGATAGATTGAGAGAACAGAAAGCTAGCTTAAACTGGCCTAAGTGATAAGGAAGTTCTTGATTCACTTAACAGGATGCCTATACGAAGCGTGGTCCCTAGGCATGGTGTGATCAGGGTTCTAGCTCCATTTCTCTGGGACTATAGATTCTTCTCGACTTTGTGTGTGAACTTAGTCCTCAGGAGATTGTATTGATCAAAAGTCTGTTCATTTTCCAGTCTCAGTTCAAATGTCTCATCCTCTTTGGAAGCTTACTCAGTTGACCCACTTAGAAGCCATTTCTCTCTGCCAAACTAATTTCTTTGGTACTATTTTATTCTGCTTGTCAAGGTTAATTGTTTACCTGGCTGTCTCTTCTGTACGCTGGAAGGGACAGTAGAGACCATATTATATTAACTTTTATTTCCATTTAGTGTCTTGCATATATTGGTATTTAGCAAGTATTTGTCCAATTTATTGTTGTTTCTTTGGATAGAGAAGAAACAGAATCAGAGTGATGATAAATTGATGATCTTAGGTATAGAAGGACAAAGACTGAGAAAAAAATATAATCTATAGGAGGTAATGTTCAAGAGGAAAGCACCATGTCTATCAGATTCCAAAATCCGAAAAGTTGGGGACACACTTCAGGATTTGAGTAAGTCACTTTTGAACAAATAGGAAGAAGCAACTTTTTCCTCAGAGGCAGTCATTAAACTCAATACTCCAAAACATAAACTAAGAGTTATATTAAATTCAGAGCTATACAATTTATATTGTTATTAAAGTGGGGCTGTTTTAGAAATATACAGAAAAGTTGAAGTTGACATCATAATAATGTCTCTCAGGTTCTATTCACAGCTCACCAAGTGGACCACCAGGAGGATCTCAGTTGAAAATCACTGAGAAATGCTCATCTAAGTCAATAGGCTGCTTATGGCATAAAAGATTTTTTATGCCTATGGCATAAAAGATTTTTTAGCCTAACTAAACCGTGCTCCTAGCCATTGAGGCATCATATGGTATATAATAATGCTGAACAATAGAAATATGATGCAAATTATCTATGTAATTTAAAATTTCCTGTCACTCCAGTTAAAAGCACTATGAGAAACAGGTGAAATTAATTTTAAAATATATATATTTCATTTAGCCCAATATATAAAAATATTATCGTTTCAATATGTTCTATATAAACAATTATTGAGATATTTTGATTCTTTCTTTAGTACTAAGAATACAAAATCTATTTTAGATTTAGAGTGCATCTCAAGCAAAATTTGCATTACATTTCCGATGTAATGCATTACATTGCATTACATAGCCACACCTGACCAGCCACCGTATTGCACAGCACACGAAGCAGGATAGCCTAGAAACCATACTGGACACGATGATGGGAAGCTCCTGTGCACATGTATTTGCAGCTTTCCCAGTTTTTCAGAAGGATGTCTTGTTGCTATAGTATATCACTAGTAGTATGTTGTTTTTTTTTAAGAGAGGAACAGTGAGAAAGAGAGAATCAACTTTATTTAGTTTTTCATGTGGCTTTTGTTGCTCTGACACTTCGTTGTGTACATAGTGCTGGGGTTCCAACCCACATCCTTGTTCTTGCCAGGCGAGCACCATAATGATTGAGCCACAGCTCCAGCCCACTAGTACTATCTTGAGTTGTTGCTTTTTTTTTTTTTTAAAGAGAGAATGACAGAGAGAGAGAGAGAGAGAGAGAGAGAATCAATTTTTTATTGAGTTTTTCACATGGTTTTCTTTTCTCTGATGCTCAGTTGTGTATATGGGTGCTGGGGGTTGAATCTGCGTACTAGTACATGTCAGGCAAGCACCGTGACTGCCGAACGACTGCTCCAGCCCTTTGAGTTGCTATTTTAAATTATTCCTCTAGGTGTATTAATGAAAATACTTATGGAATCACTGTTATTTTTTCTCACTAATTTATGCGTGGATACCATCATTTTGTTATTATCAAGTTTTATTGTCCCTAGAATGAGAGAATGTGAAGGTGAGGAGGATTGACCTTTTCCACACCTATGTAGGTTACAATTAGAAAAAAGAAAAAGAGCTGGGTAGTGTGGCAAACACCTGTAATTCCAGTGACTTAGGAGGCTGAAGTAGGAGGATCACAAGTTGAGACCAGCGTAAGCAACTTAGCAAGGCCTTGTCTTAAAAAATAAAAAGGGTTGGGGATATAGGCCAGTGATAAAGAGCCTATAGGTTCAAGTGCCAGCACCGCCCCTTCCCCCTCCAAAAAAAAGTAGGTAGAAAAAGAAGCACCAGGAGGCAGATAGGTCACTGGTCTGACCTAGACTTGCGTTATTTGTTTATTTTTTTATAAGTAAGATGCAATTTTGAAACATTAACTAACAGGGTTCTATAACCATGAGATGCATGATGCTAACTAGTTTATATAAACCCATTATGCTGAATGGTCTGCATCTTCATGACCTTACTCTACAGAATGGTTTGGAAGTGTTTCTGAAGGGCTCCTTTCTCTAACATTAGTCTAACGTTATCCAGTGTTAGAGAAAGTGGTTATTTTAAAACAAAGTAGAAAGCGCTTCACCATATTATAATGGTCCACATCCCTTCAAGATAAAAAAAGATGATGTTAGGTTATCTCTTGTATGTTTCACTATATACACATTTGTTATCCCTAGATTCCAAGGATAAGTGGATAAATGTGATGGTTTGCATCTGCCCTGTAACTAGGTAGAATTGGCTCTCGAAATCAAATGCTTCTACTCCTTTGCTTTAGCTTTACCAAATGATCTGAACTGAAGCAATCTTTTGAAATGACTGTGGGGCACTCAATGTTTTCGAAAGCGGAGCATTGTAACCATTTAGATCCTTCATCAGTATTAGTGCACAGCGGCTCTTGTTGTAGAATTAATGCATGGAGCTTCCATTAAGTGTTCTCAGAATCCACTCATAAATAGGCCAATCTATTATTGTCCTCTCAACTATCTAAGTGTTTGTATATAAGACTTGAAAAATATTCAGAAACATCACCAATCAGGGAAGAAAAATCCCCACACATATCCACTTTGATTTAAAAAAAAAAACAAACGACGCCTTTATGAGCTTCAGGGGAGTTTCTAAGGGGACAATGGAATAAACAGATGATTAAGAAAAACAACTAGGGATTTAGAGATCTGACAGTAGCACTCCGAAAACCCAAGGTGGTTGTCAGTTTAGGATCATCCATGGGAAAAGAAATTAAGAAAAATAAGCAGATTAGACTAATTGTTTAAAAAAGAGGAAACATGGGGCTGGAGCGGTGGCTCAGCGGTTTCGGCGCTTGCCTGGCAAGCACGAGGACCCGGGTTCAAACCCCAGCACCACGTACACAACTGAGTGTTGGAGCAACTAAGGCCATGTGAAAAACTCAATAAAGTTGTTTCTCTCTTTCTCTGTCTCTCTCAC
>PVKS010005403.1:0-34495 GCA_004027875.1 Aplodontia rufa | reverse complement strand
TTATTAAAAAAAAAAATAGGAAACAGTTCATATCTTCAAATATATGAACTGTGCATTATTCAGGAAGCCTGGATGCATGAAGCCTGATTCAAAGTAGCTTAAGTAAAAAGAGAGAGAGGGAGAGAGAGAGAGACTTTTATCTGTTCACATGACTGGAAAGTCTAAGGAACTTCTGGCCTTGGGCTTGCCTGGATCCTCCAATTCGAACAATGCTTTCATGGGTCCCTTTCTTAACTGTCTCTATCTCTGCTCCTTTCGGTTTCAATCTTTTCTAATGCATGCAGCAGTTTTCCTCACAGAAGAAATGTGGCCTCTGGCAGTGGAGGCATCACTATCCTACAACTTCAGCTCCGAACGAAAAGAAAAAGATCCCTTGGTCTCTGATTCGAAAAATTTCACCAACTATTGATTGTTTTAGGGTGGATCACTTGCCAAACTTGCCCCTTGAGCCAGTCATTGTTTCAGGGGACTGTCACCCTATAATCATCTGAGCTGGCTCACAGGCCTGCCCCTTGGTTGGAGGAGAGGAACACTGGTTAGCAGCTCTGCCAGGCCCATGAATGATGGTACTGAACTAGAGCTCTTTAGATCCTGTGTTGGAGGGAAGGTAAATCTCAGAACAAGAGAGAGCACAGAAAGTAAAGCTGTGGATCTTGGGTGTAAAGAGGGCTTGTATGAATAGGTAATCAGGCAAATTACTATTTTTTTTCTCAAATTTCTTTTTTTTAAATTTTTTTATTAAGGAGTTATTGTACAATCACAAAATGTATATAAAATAACAATATAATATGCATATATTCTTAAACCAGAATTACCCCCTCACATCACCCACACCCCAGTCTCTTGAATCTTCTATATTTTGTCCATACAAACAATAGAAAGGCTTAGGTTGAGAATTTTCTAGAATTGAATGATTGTATAAGTGTTATTTGGATTCTGGTGGGGTAATGATTATGCTGCATTGTTGCTTTGCTCCCTGGATTCCTCCGTTTTCTTCCTCCCTCTCCTCTCCCCCTCCTATCCTCCCCATATGTTGCTTTGATCACGCAAGTTATTAACTGCTGGAGAAGGTTCCATGGCTTTTGTAGGTAGCCCTTTATTGAGATTTTACTGAGTCTAGTCAATGCTGATGAGTTCATCAATTAAGAAAGAAATGTTTTCTCTCTATCAGAGTGGTGGTAATAATAGGTGAACAGATTTGTAATCAAAGTTTCTATAATTTTCATTTCTTTCTTTCTTTTTAATAAAGAGAGAGGGACAGTGAGGGAGAGAGGAAAAGAGAGAATCAATTTTATTTGTTTTTTTTTTCATGTAGACTTCATTGTTTTGACATTTCATTGTGTATGTGGTGTATTTGAACTCACATCTTTGCGCATGCCAGACAAATGCTGTAACTGCTGAGCCACTGCTCCAGTCGTCCCCCCATTTGTTTCTTAAAAGAAGAATCAGCTGGGCACAATAGTGCAAACCTGTATCCTGAGCTACTGGGAAGGCTGAGGCAGGAGGATTGCAAATTTGAAGCCAGCCTGGGAGCAACTTAGCAAGACTCTGTCTCAAAATTGAAAGTAAAAAAGGGCTGGGAATATAGCTCAGTTCAGTGGGTAGAGTGTTTGCCTAGCATGCATGAGGCCCTAGATTCAATCCCTAGTACTGGAAGGAAAAAAAATAAATGAAAGAAAAAGGTTTAGGATCAAAAGGAGAAGTCTGATTAGTTACTTACCCAGAGTACAATGTGATAATGTGAACAGAAGTGCAACAGATTTTTTTTTAATTTGTACACAAAATATTTATAGAGCGAAGAAATTCTCTAACAGCGTGTAGGAAAGTGTGAGGACTTTAAACTTTGGAGGGACACCTGTTTCTTTTCTAGTTCTGCCTTCAAAATATCTGCCATTGCTTTCACTCCACTCCCCATTCATACATCTCTCACTAGGCAGTGCCTAGTGTAGAAGTGAACTCCCTTTGGAAGCCTTGGGAACTTGCCTTCGTGAGCAGGGTCCCCAGAAACTTCCTGGCCTTCCTCACATTCAGACTCCACAGAATGAGTGGAGGAAAGAGTCAGGAATACTCTTCGTTGCCATATTTTACTCAAGGTATAAAATTGTCGTGGTCCTTCGATTCCCTTGGGATAACTGGTAAACCCCTTTTGTAGAGCAAAAGAACCTGTGCAGAGGGCACTAGAGGTCATACAAATTTGAGAAGTAATTCAGAGCCATTTTATATTTTGTGGCTGAGATTCAAGATTAAGAAACAGCACACTTTAAAGGATTGAAAAAACATTGATTAGAGCATACTACATCAACAAGTCAATTAAAAAATTAAAAAACAAATGCCCGTTGTGATTCATGGTGACTCAGCTAAGGTAATTTGGTGTCTAAGACAGAATGTTCTGTGTTGTCTTCCTCAGTCTTTTTTTTTTTGAAGGGGAGGTGGAAGTGGCAGAAGGAGTGAGAGGGGAAGTCAGTTTAATGTTTTCCATTAAAGTGAATTAAAATTATGTAAAATTACTTTTTTTTGCAGTTCAACAAACAAATAAGCACATGTTTATTTGATGGAAACTCTATTACTCTTACCTGGAAGCACAAACATGTTGGAGCCTTCCTGTTAGGAAGGTAATTCAGAAAAGGTAATTATATATATATATATATATATATATATGATATAGAAAATATATATACACATATATATATTTACTTTTTGTTTTGTAATACTTTTAGACATAGATTAATTTTAAAAATCATACAAGCATTTCATGTATATATGCCATGCTTCCCTGCGTCAGTCAGTTTTCTGTTGTTGTGACAAAAAACTGGACAAAATCCACTTAAAGGAGGAAAGATTTATTTTGGCTCACAGTTTCAGAGATCTCCATCTATGGTCTGCTGACTCCATTGCTTTTAGGCCTATGGTGAGGCAGAAACACCATGGCAGAAGGGCATAATGGAGAAAAGATATTTCCCTCCTACCATTCAGGAAGTAGAGAAAGAACATGGAAAAGGCCAGGGACAAGATATGGTCTCCAAGGGCATGCCCTAAAGGATCCACTCTCTTCAGCTAGGTCCCACCTTCTGCTGTTTCTATCATTTCCTACTAGAACATTCAGCTATGACTCCATCAAGAGATTAAATCATTGGTGAGGTTAGAGCCCTCATGATCCACTTACCTTTTCCACCTGTAAATACTGCTGAATTGGGAACCAAGCCTTCAACATATCAGTCTTTGGGGGACATTCGCAATCTAAACCATAGCATTCCTCTAATATTAACTATCTAGATAATCATCGTACAATTATGAAAACCAGCACCACGTACACAATGAGGTATTCAGCAACTAGTTACATGAAAAACTAACTAAAATTGATTCACTCTTTCCCTCTCTCTCACTGTCCCTCTCTCTAAAAATAAAAATAAAAATAAAAATAAAATCTATCCTTTTACCTGTTTCTTACTATTTCAGGACTCTGGCACCTCTTTCATTGTTCATAGTCTTGAAGATTTCTAGTAGTAACTCAGAGAGACAATCTTAGCAAGTTCCTACTCTCAGAATGTAGTTCATCATTGTTTGAATATTTGGATTTAGTTAAGATGGCTAAGTATTCCTTTCTATCTCTACCTATTAGACATGCATTTACTGGTGATTACTTAAACTGTGAAAATGTAAAGATGCTCTCAATGTGAGTAGAAAGCTGAAAATATCTGGTACATATGAAGTACCTGATAGATGTTGAATGAATGATTATATGGTGATTGAATGGATTTCTGACCAGTTGAGTGCCTACAATAGTGCTAATGATACCATTGGAGTATTGACAGTGTTTCTTCATTAAAGAAATGAGATTTGTGATTTATATTAACTATAAGCTTACTACTTAAGATGTTGCAAAGCAAATACCAAGTTGCTTCCTTAAGCTAATAGAAATATTTTAACTAATTATAAATTAGACACTAAATTGTGTCAAAAGACCTGATTTTCAATCTTTATCTAGAAAAATGAGATTAAGGTTTTTTACTTTACTTTGTTTTCCAGTTTGGAAACCTGCTTACTTTTATTGCTTATGAGCATTGTCCCTCACGGTGAGTTTTAAAATTTCATTTAGGTGACAAAATATTTCAAGATATGAGGCCCATGATTGAAATAAACAAAAAAGATCCTTGGATGAAGACTGGAGATGACTAGATTCAATATCTAAAATACCTTTCAATCCAACATTTAGCATATTTTCAAAATCACTCATCTAAAAATGTAAATTTCAGTAAGTTCTAACAAAAGGGCAATTTTTTTTCTGTACTGGAAAGAAAAAATAGAAATAGATCTTTGCTGAATAAATGAACACAACTAAATCAAGATGAATAATATGAAGAATTCTGAATTTTCTGCTTTACTTACTTTTTTTAAGAGAAAGAGAGTGAGAGAGTGAGAGAAAGAATCAATTTTATTTATTTTTTTTCATCTGGCCTTTCACTTAATTGTGTATGTGGTGCTGGGGTTCAAACCTGAGTCCTTGCACATGTCAGGCAAGTGCTCCAACTGCTCAGCTGCTGCTCCAGCCCTCTGTTATACTTGATTTTTATAAGAAATATTTTATTCGAACCCTTTGTATTTAGCTTCAATTTCAGTGTCATTATCATCTTCAGGGCTATTCATTCCATTTACTGCAAATCTGATAGAATTTGCTACAGTACATATAATTTTCATCTCTAAATTACTTTTTTGCTTTATAATATGTATTTTATTATAATTATTAGCACATATTCATTGTACGAAATAATTGGCTTAATTCATTCTTTTTTTTAAAGAGAGAGAGAGAGAATCAATTTTATTCGTTTTTTCGTCTGACCTTTGCCTCTCTGACACTTAGTTGTGTATGTAGTGCTGGGGTGAGGGCACATGCCAGGCAAGCCCTCCAACTGCTGAGCTACTGCTCCAGCACCCCCACTTCTACTTTCATATCATCTCCCCCTGCCCCGCACCCCCTAGATTCTACAAATGAGAGAAAACTTTTGATACTTGCCTTTCAGAGACTGGATTATTTGCTTAACAAAATGATCTGCAGTTCCGTCCATTTTCCTGCAAATGACATGATTTCATTTTTCTTTAGAGCCTTAGCACTTTTAAAACCAGAACAGATACTGTCATGTATGCATATTTTATTAAGAAGGTAGGTTGCTACTTTCATCTTATAGGTGAATGATCTTTACCAAAAAACTCTATTTAGGGCTGGAGCGGTGGCTCAGCGGTTTCAGCGCTTGCCTGGCAAGCATGAGGACCCGGGTTCAAAACCAGCACCATGTACCCAACTAAATGTTGGAGCAACTAAGGCCATGTGAAAAACTAAATAAAGTTGTTTCTCTCTTTCTCTGTCTCTCTCACTGTCCCTCTCTCTTAAAAAAAATAAAACTCTATTTAGTTGTTATGTTATTCATTTACTTTTAATTTAATTTTTGAATAAGCAATACTTCACATGGTTAAACAAATTTAAAATATATAATGTACATTGAAAAGCGTTCCTCTCATCCTGGGTCACCATTTGCTCAGTTGCTCCCCCAAACTTCAAACCGCGTATAGGTTCTTGTGTGTCCTTCTAGAGTTTCTTTATTCAGATATGAGTGACTATAAATATAAACTTTTATTTCCCTATCTTTTTTTTTTTAAGAGAGAAGGACAGTGAGAGAGACAGAGAATAAATTTTTATTGAGTGTTTCACATGGCTTTAGTTGCTCTGACACTTAGTTATATAAGTGGGTGCTGGGGTTTGAACCCGTGTTTGAACCTGTGTACTCGCATATGCCGGGCAAGTGCTGTAACCCACTGAGTCACTGCTCCAGTCCCTTATTTCCCTATCTTTGAAAACAATCTGATTGCTAGCTTTCTTTTAGCAATCCATGGGCTAATCTTTCTTTTATTTTTCCTTTGGGGGAAGGAAGATTTTTTTGGGGTTTCTTTTTGTTGTTGTTGTTTTTTGTTTTTTTGTTTTTTGCTTTGAACTTCAGCTTGTTCAAACTAAAATTTCCTCAAATGAAGCATAAGTATTCTTGATTTAGTTGTGTTCAGCAAAGATCTACCTATTTCTGCTATGTGAAAGATCCTGTACTCAGTTCTTGGAGGATTATAAAGATTATGAATCTTGCCCTTGAAGAACACATGGTATAGTAGGGAATATATGATATGAAATTAAATAACTAGGAGAAAGATAAATTAAATGCCTCAGCAGTTCAAACAAGGGAGAAATTAGTTAAATCCTGTGGGTCAAGGAAGGTTCTGGAAGGGAACTGGCCCTTTGAGCTGAGCCATGAAAGTTAAGTCTATGTACCTGTGGAGGTGGGGTGAGGGAAGAGGAAGAAAATTCTCCAACAGTGACAGAAACTCAAAGTAATTTAAACAACAAATGAAAAAGGAGGAGGATATCACATTTGTTGCTGTAAACAAAACAGAGAGAGGCTGGAGCTGGCTTCAGAATCAACAGCACATAATGACTTTCTAGGCTCCTTTCTGTAACAGGTCACGTGGCTGCAGCATTGTATTCTTGCTGCTTTCAACCCAAGAGTACAGAAAGGTAAGTAAGGGCCATATCACATGAAGTTGAGGAGTGATCATGTAGAGAAGAAATGGGGCCAAAGAATGTAGGCTACTCTTCTCTGAAGTGTGGTGTTGAAGGGAATGATAGAGCAGGAATTATGTTGTGAGGGTAAAGCTTGGCAGGCCTGAATAGATTTTTTTTTTTACTTCATTTTATTTTTATGTGACTGAAAAAAAAAAAAAACACTCATCTACTTCATTGGAGTGATTTGAAGGGTGCTTGGCTCCCTTCCAACCCCAAATAATTTTTCTACTAGCCTGATGTGGTATCTGAATTGCTACCATTAGTGATTTGGGTTATTGAATTAAAGGATTATCTCCTAGCAGTTAGTAAGTACCATCCCAGGTCCTCATCTCTAGGTAATTCATTAAGCTTTTAACAGCTATTTGTATGTGGATGTGAATTTGGTTTATCTGATTTTTTGATGACCTTTGAGAATAGATTTTGATAAAGGGAAGGTGAAGAACACTGAAGGATTTTTGAAGTTTGGAAGGGGGCACATATAGGGAGGCAAGATGTGTGTGTGTGTGTGTGTGTGTACTCCCAAAAGGACAGGTAATGAGGTTCAAAGGGGTAAACTGTCTACCTGATGATTCTACCCAGGGCTAGCTCTCCATTAGCAAGCCTAAATTCTCTGTTCCTCCTTCAGTGAATCACTTTTTTTTTTTTGAGAGAGAGAGAAGGACAGAAAGAGAGAGAGAATCAATTTTTATTTAGTTTTTCACGTGGCTTTCATTGCTCTAACAGTTTTGTTCGTGGGTGCTGGGGTTTGAACCCGCTTACTTGAGCCTGCCGAGCAAATGTCATGCCACCACTCCAGCCCCCAGTGAATCACTTTTTTTTTTTTTTAAGACAGAAGGACAGTGAGAGAGAGAGACAGACAGACAGACAGAGAGACAGAGAGAATCAATTTTTTACTAAGCTTTCCACATGGCTTTCTTTGCTCCAACACTCAGCTGTGTATGTGGGTGCTGGGGTTTGAACTAGTATACTTGTGCATGCCGTGCATGACTGGGCCTTAACTGCTGAGCCAGAGCTCCAGCCCATGAATCACTTTTAAAAGTAGCATTTCAGTAGAATCCTGTCAAACTGTTCTGGGAAAATACATTGTCTTAGGTGATAGACAGGAATAATGGACTTGGGGTGTGAAAACCTGTTCTCATCAAATGCTCATTGTTTATGGAAAAGCAGAATTACCTTGAAGCAAAGAATGCTTAGGCTTTGAGATACCACAATTGCACAGGCCTCTTCTAGTGATTTGCTCAATGATCTTACATTTTTTGGAAAATTTGTTAAATAAGGTAATTTAATTAAAGTAGATTGTGGCCTCTTTCTACTCTTATTTTCCTTCTGTCTTGCTCCTCCTCACTGTTGGGGGTCACTTGAGAAACCATAGTCATTTTTAGGATGCAGTAGCTGAAAAAGTTGGAGCTTGAGTTAGAGATACAATCAGTTTGGGTTTGATGGTATACATTTTAATGATTCATTGTCACTTCTTTATAAAGTTGCTAGTTGCTAAAGTGCAGGATTGTCTTGCAGGAATACTCCTATTGCCCACTGTGCTGACTTATGTTACTATATCAATGTGTATGGTCCTTTATTATGAACTGATTAATGAGGGTATTAATTCAAAGATTATTTAACATGGTTCACTATTCAAGGCAACCTGAAGTGTCATGAAATCTTATTGCTCATATATAAAATAAACTTCATTGAGGCTTTCCAGAATTTTATACCAATCCAAAAGTAAAATATGGCATTACCAATAACATGCTATGAAGGTAAGAGCAATTTTTCTGAACTATTAATACTAAAAAATATTTAAATTAACCCATGCTACAGGAAAGATTGAATTATCTTTCTATTTGAGCTTATACTATAAAATTATCATATAAAGAAGCGATCAAAGAACATACAGAAAAAATGTAGGGTAAAAAAATCATTCTAGAGGTGTGTAAGACAGTAAGATGATTTTATTTGTCTGGATTTTGTGGTTTGTTATATTTGCTAGGTTTTTAAAATTTGTAATTGTTTTGATTTCTTTTTTAATACTCGATTTTGTACTCATGATTTTGCATCTTTTATCTTAAAGAGTACCTTCCCCTTCCAAATTGTATAAGCTTCAAGCCTTACAAAATCCAGATTCTTCCTTGGTCTGGTGACTTTGAACAAGTAATGTGAGCCCATTTCCTTATTTGGAAATGGGAGATATCCTATTTGTTGACATACCTTAGAGTTCTTGTGAGGAAGTGAGATGATGGGGGTAGGGTGGTGGTAGGGGGATTTTATTATTAACTTTACAGATCCATACAAATATATGTAGAGCAGGATTACTGCTTCCTCCTCAAAGAAGCAGGCCTTGTATTTTACCCAAGAGGTTATGTTACCTATTCAATGACCATACTTTATATTTGGGGTTATCCTGACTTTGAGGATAGGCAAGGATCCTGTTGGAGAGCTTCACATCAATGCCAAGCTGTCCTAGGCAGGGTAAAGAGTCTAGGAAAGAATGATGGTGCATTAGCACATTTCCATCTATTGACATTGATGGAAAACCAACATATTGAGTCTTCCCCACTGGCAAAGGTGAACAGAAGCTGATTTTGATACTAAGGACAGCATTTAAATTTAAATTCAGCTTGGCTGGGGGTGTAGCTCAGTGGTAGAGCAGGTGCTTAGCATGCATGAGGCCCTGAGTTACCCAGCACCATCCTCAAAGTCAACAATATTCCAAATATGCAGATCTCTCTTATAAAAAGAGAGATATATAACATTTCTTTGCCTTGAGATTGACTAGGAAAAGTGGGAAAAGGGAAGTTCCATTCTCTCAACATCTATTTATATGTGAGGGACTGTGAGAGGTGTTTTATATGTGATTCTAGTAACATTCATAATATCCCTGGATATTATCAATTTCATTCTGTGTAAGTAAAAACCAAAGCTCAGAGTGTTGAGTGACCTAATTCACAGTAATTTGGTATTTCAAACCAGGTTTGTTTGATCCACTTTTGCAGGTGCCAGTCCATTGTTATAGGGTCCTTAAAATATAATATTGCTTTTCCTATTTATTTGTCGATTTTAAACGGAGGAATCCTGCTCATACAGTCACAATTACCTGAAAAAATAATTTTGAAAATAAGAGATCTAGAATGTATTCATAGGTCTTTATTTCAAATACATAAATTTATCATGAATTTATAGAAAGTCAGGAATATACCCAATGCAATAAAGTATGCTTTACCCTGTGCTAATTTAAATAGAGAAATTATTAAGGATTGTCTATATCTGAAAATGTTTGAAATATATAATAAACTAGTTTATCACCAGCCAGTCTGTTCTTGTACCAAATTAATACATGCCATCTGAACTTAGGTGTTTGATTTCATGTAAGAAAATTCAAGACTAATCTCTTCAGCAAGAAAAAAATAATAAATCAGTATTCTCAAGTGGCAGATTGACAGTGCCAGGCTTAAATGACTTTCCAAGAGACAGCCTTATATACATTTTATTGGAATTCAAAACTATATGCAGTTCACTTCTTCTGTCCATTAAAATTTTAAATTGAGATGAGTTTGTTATCAAGTATATTTTCATAGGGCCTTTGTGATTTAAGATTTTAATGAAAACTATGGTTTACACTGTCCCAGGTTAGTTTAAGCATAGGAGTGGGTGGCCAATTCACTGTCTTAAAATTGGACCCCTTCTTTGAATTTGTGATTTTTTTTGGTTTGTTTCTTTACATTTTAAACTGGAAACGGAAGGATAAAGGAGAAGGTAATGGGAGGCAGAGAGGAAGGGAAAGGCATTATTGTCTTAGTTTCTTTTTCTTGTTGTAATAGAAACAGAAATACCATGGACTGGACAATTCACAAATAAATAAATTTATTTCTTATAGTCGTAAAGCTCAAGATGCTTGGTGGTGGGAAGCCCAAGATCAAGGGCTCAGCAGGTTTGCACCTGGTAAAAGCTAAAGTTTCTGCTTCTAAGAAGGTCTCTTTTAGGGCATCTTCAAAAGGTAGGAGGGGTCAACACTGTGTCCTCTCATGGCAGAAGGATAGAAAGGTGAAATGAGACTAGTAGTCTCTCTCAAGCTCTTTTATAAAGGCACTGATCCATTCATAAGGGCACAGCTCTTGTGATTTAATCATGATTTAATAGACCTCACCCTATAATACTGTTGCACTGGAAATTAAGTTTCAACATGAATTTGGGAGGGATACAAACATTCAAAGCATAGCAGTTATCACTCTATAACAGAAATATTGGGATTTCTATTTTATGGGGTTTAGTGAAACCTAAGGGAATGACTCTCACCTTACTGTTTGGGAAAATGTGTTGTGTGAGAAGATAATTTTCATGTTATGAACCCAAAGCCACAGGATTCTGAAAAATCATAGGCCCAGGAGGAGAGAGCACTTGGAATCACTCCAGGAATCACTCCAGTTCAGAGAACTCGACAACCCAGTCAGCAACCTGAGTTGGGAGGATTTAAATGAATTTTGAGTTCAGCCATTTTCAACATCTTTGTTGTTGAAATGAGTTCAGAGCTAGCAGAGGTCCTCCACTAGTGTGGAACATGCAGGTTTCAAGGAAGATTCATTAATTCAGTTTTAAAATATTTATTGAACACCTACTACTCAGGCTAGGGTGGGGAGTACAAAGATAAATAAATTCCGCTCTTGCCCTTAGAGAGCTTACATTCTTTGGAGGGAGGGAGTCAAACAGACAAACACAAACACCAAAAAAAAAAAAAAAATTACAAGCACTAAAATAGCCATTTGGATAAAGTGTAATAGGAGCATTAAAAAGGAAGTGAACAATTCTCTGTTGGGGACCCACTGGTTCAAGAGAGACTTGGTGGAAGTGGGGTAAACTTGATGGATTGATAGGCTAGTGGTCCAGGTAGAGGGTGGCATCCGGGCAAAGCAAACTACCTGGTACGCGGAAACAGCGTGAGCAGAGGCAGGGACGCGTGAAACTGCTTGTGCTGTTCTGAGATCGCCCTCACACCGCTTTGCAGAAGTGAAAAGGGAAAGAAAAACCGGTTCGTTCCTTCACGGTGGGGTGAGGGTACGGTACGTCTAAAGATGTTTGGGAATATAAATTCTAGCAGCGAGAGCGGCAAGGAAGGAGCTAGCCTGAGGTGTAGAAGTTTACAATGGGAAATGGGAGTCGCAAGGTTTCCGACAGAAGAGGGTCCCTGGGGCTTGCCAGACTTAATCGTGGGGTCACGGACATTTGTTCCTCCCAGCACCTTGCGTGCTCCTTCTCCCTTCCCGGACGCCAGAGCACCGGCCTCGGCGGGCTGCGCAAAGCCCGGTGGAGGTCCTAGTGCCTGCAAATCTTGCTCCCTGGGTCTGGAGGCTCGTCGCTTTTCCACCCCTGCCCGGCGTCTCGCTCTGCACTGCCTAGAGCCAGGGGGCACCATAGACTAGCGGGTCAGCTCAGGCCGAGGACCGACTGCCGGCAGCCACTTGCGCAGGCCCAGACTCGCGCGGTGTCTCCGCACCGCCACGCCGAGGATCCCGCAGTGCCGCGTCCTCGTTACTCAAGGGCGAGCGCGCGCCTCCTCGGCGGCGGCTCCTGGAGCGCGCCCTTATTTGGATTTGCTCACCTTGGTTTTTATTTAACCCCGTCCCCAGGTTTTGAGACGTTTCTCTCCTCGAGCTAGTTGTGTGTGGCAGTCCCTCGAGGCCTACACGTGTGCGAGCTCCCGGGGCGCTGGACAGAAAAGGTGGGTGCGCGGAGTTGCCTCCCACAGAGTCGCGATCCGAGCCCGGAGGAAGTAGCACTTTCCGGGGGACTGCGGGCCCAGGCCAGGCTTCTCCTTGGGAATAAAGTTCGGGCCCCACCACCTTGCCTAGGTCTGCCCGCTGTTCCGGCGGCCGTTGCGCAGCAGGCCTCCAGGGGGCCTCCCGGACGCCGCCTCCGGTCCTCCGCGCCGGGCTCCAGCGGCTGCCGCGAGACGGAGGACCGCGCCTCGGCGCCCCGGCCAGCGCGCGGACAATGACCCCTTCTCCCCTCTCCGCCTCCTTCTCCTGACACCGCCCCCTCGCTGCCCGCAGGCAAACCTATTAGCCATTCAAGCCGACAAAACCCCGCGGCCCGGCGCTTTGTCCCGCGGAGCGCCGGGCCGCAGTCATTAGCCCTGATTACGCTGAGCCGCCTGACAGCGCCGCGGGCCGCCTGGCAGACCCCCCATTCACCGCCGCCCCCGGGCCCCGCCTCACAATGGGAGCGGAAATCGTCCGCGCTCCCGCGTCCCGGCTGAATAGAGCGAAAAGCTGCCTCTCTCCTCCTCCCGCCCCATTCACATTCTCTTTGGATACAATATTTTTTCTTTTTGTTAAAATTAGGGACAGAGAACGAGGTCAAGGAAGACTTAGCTTGAACTCTCTGCCTGTCATTTGTTTAATGTAAACAAAGAGCAAGTCCTCCCCCACCCCAGCCTCTCCACCCCAGCCTCTCTTCCCCACCCTGGCAGATTTGTATAAACAAACTGGTGAAGGGGAGGGAGAAGGGTGAGCGACAGCGGCGGCCGCGGTTGGAAGCCAGGGGAGTCGTTAAAGTCGAGAAGACGGAACTGCTGCGTTTGGAGAGCAGGGCCTTCGTTTTCTGTTTGTTTGTTTGTTTTTGTTTTTTGGCACTGGAGGAAGGCCATTACATGCGGTCAGAGACCCTGAGCGGAGGCTCCAGATAAAGTCCTGACATTGATCAAGTCTGCAATGTAAAAATGCTTCTTTCTACTCGGCCAAAGTAACTGCTTTTGAGGAAACTGCCATAGAAGAATTGGAGAAGAAAGGATACTCATCATATGGGATATCTCCAAATTCAGAACCTTTGACCTTTCTACATTTTATTGTTGTTTAAAAACCCTCTTTAGGCCAAGATGAAACTGATATGGAAAAAAAAGCTTAAAAAAAAGCTTTTATAATAATGTTCATGGGAAAAATTGGACCGCTAAATAAAATATAAAATAAATCTGTGAAGATCTGGACTAATTTCCAACATGTGGTCACCAAAGAATTGATTATTCACAAAAGCTGTTAGAAGTCACCAGGTTTCAGATAAACATTTTAAAATATCTTTTAAACAATGTGTTACCTACTTAAGATTCTAAAGTGAAATTAGAGAAACAAATCTCCAGATTATTGAAACATTATAGCCACTTTAGAATGTAATCCTTAGGGAGCATGTTAATTTAAGTAAATGGTAAATGTATTTTAAAGTCTTTCACAAAAGCAGGAGGGGGTAAAATAACCTCCACCACCGTTTGGCCTTTTTTGTTTTCTCCAAACAAGTAAATGTCATTTAAAAATTATTTTCTAAAGAGAAAGCTTTGTAACTAGAAGTATTACTTTATTTTCTTTAAAATACAGAATGGGCATTTCATTCTGCTTTTTAGGCATCATTTGAACTGGTAAGTGGGTTGGCATTTTTAGAATCTCAAATTCCTTTACATTATTGCCCTAATTAGCACATTCCTTTCTCTTTTGGATCTGAGATCATCAAATTGAGATAAAATTTGCCAAACTTCTCCAATTGTGGAGTTGTGACACAAAACTGGAAATTACTGGAGTTTTTATAGAAGTGCAATACTCCTTGGCAGATTTAGGACTAGTAAGGCAAGGAGGGACATTTAGAGTTTGATTTTTTTTTTTTTTTGAGCGGGGAGAGGGAGGGCGGGAGAGAGAGGAGGAATCAATGTTATTTTTTTCATCTTTTCCCCCCATGACAAGTTGTATATGTGATGCTGGGGTTCAAACCTCGGCTCTGGAATATGCCAGGCAAGCGCTCTACTGCTGGACCATCTCTCTCCAGCCCCCAAGAGTGCAAATTTTAAGGAGACATCGGTTCTCTCCTCCGTTCCTGGCACTTACATGACCTTGAGAATGAATGCCTGCTTAGATTTTGCATTCTAGGTACCTCTCTTGCCTCACTGTAGTCCTATTTGGCCCTGTCAGTTGGCATTTGTGGAATTACTTGGTGCTCTAGGAAACAAACTTGAGTCTGGATGGTGATCTGCACCTTAACCTTTCAGGGTCCACAGAAGGGTATTTGCTTGCTTTTAAGAAGAACACCAGTTTGATCACAAAGATGTCCCCATTGCGTCTAAGGTGCTTGTGCAAGAAAGAGTTTCTATATTCAAAAATTGTCTGGGAAGGATCACTGTGCACAATGACCATCATTTATAAAGTTCGAATGAGCCAAATCTGTTTAAGCAATCAAACATCAATCCTCACTTATGTCCTGGGCTTCCAAATTATATCTTGCCACTTGACTGCTTTTTGTTTTCCACGACTTCAGTTATTTTGTTTGGTTTGCACGTCAACATTTCTGCCTAAATCATCCAGTATTTAGCAGGCTTCTGACCCAAAGAACATCTAAGGACAAAGAAGCAAATTGAAAGGACTCTAATGGGGGTGGGGAGAGAAGTCCAGCTCAAGTGATTTAAAGATCAGTGTCAACTTTTATAATATGCAATCTGTTTCATTAGGTAAAAAGCTTAGAGACTCTTTAGATAGCATTTACTTTCTTAGTGTCAGAATAGTAGTAGCTGTGTGTGTGTGTGTGGCACGTGTGTGTGCAGATAGAAAAATTAATGCTAAGAAAATTTTATATTTTAAAAGAGACTATTACTAGAACAGTGAGGCTCTTGATCACTTGTTCATGTTTAATGTGGAGATCAAGTTTTTAAAAAAATTTTTTGTAGCCTTGTTTAATCCTCAGTTTGTGGCATAATTATATACTATCCTCCATCTTGGTATCTCTCTTGTTGAAAAGCATTTGTTTGATTAAAACCAGCTTCTGCAGCAGTCTCTATTTTATTTTAATAAATCTCAATTCTAAATGCAGTGTATGATCATGGGGGCCCACTACTTTCATTTGGGAGGGGTCTCAAAGGAGATGGAAAGCCTATTTGTCGCAAAGTCTGTGTCAGGATAGTTTTGCCTTTTTAAAAATAGGATTCATTACTACAATCCCATGTCTGGTTTCCCAAATTGTTCCTGAAAGTTATTACCTGTGCTGAGGATATGGAGTGTTACCTTACAGGGCATGCTTATGTTGCCAATTTCTAGGGTTAAATATATCATAATGTGTGTGTGTGTGTGTGTGTATTACAACTTGGCATGGCAGATGGTTATGGACCTACCACTCTACCACTGGATGTTTTAAAAATATACTAGGAGACACTAGAGATGGAATAAACATAGAAGACCCTGGTGAGACTTTGCAGGAGAGTCCATCCCTGCCTGCCTGGTAAAGGAAATAAGAATGATCTTTTTTTAAAAATCTGAGCAGTTGCCTTAATTAAGAAAGGTTGTCCACCAAGTTGTTTTATTGTTTGGCTTCTCCACACACAATGCACCAGCTTGCGTTTAGAAACAGCAAGTTCCCCAAGCTACAGAGAAACCTACCATGGCAGTCTCTTAAATAAGTAAACAGCATATATATGTTTTGTTTTAAAAAAAAACTTTAAAGGAAAACTTATACATATATAACAGCGTCCTTTCGACGTGAAATACCCACAGGAGACTCAGGGCAGGCGCTCAACGTGTAGTCCAGGTTGCGCAGGCTTCTCTGCAGCAAAATCCTTAGGAAAAAGCAAAGCGAGAAGAACTGGGCGCTGTGGCAAGGCCTCACCGCAGGCCCCTGTGACTGTGGTCAAAGGGTGCCACTGGAGTCAGGCGGTGGTGGAGCCGGACACTGAAACCCAAGCCCGCGGGTCCCTGGCCACCTGGCTTCACCAGTGATGTATTTGCTGGTCTCCCGTCCTCTCTCCCTCTTGTTTATCTCATTTTTACACAGGATTCTTTTTGTGAGCATGCTGGTTGGGCAGCTTATCATATGTCGCATTCACTGTCGCTGGACGTGATGGAGATGGCCGAAGTGGCCGCCTTGCTGGATAGACTGGCGGCCGGACTGGCAGCAACGCCCAGCACCTCTGGCGTGCCCTCTCCCTCGGCCCGTAGAGCCCGCCCCGAGCCCTGCGACAGAACTTGCTGCTGGAGTCTACGGGGAAGGAAGGAGACAATGGTCACAGGATGGAAAGTAGCCGCCAGTGGTCTCCTTTTCCCCGCCTGGCCGGCATTCCTTCAGCCCCTGGGTCGGAAGCTCTTCCTCAGACCCAGGCAATTAAGATGGGGAAGGGGAGGCCAACGGGTCGGGCGGGAGTCCGCGGCAGCTTCTTGGCCAAGCGCTGCAGTTGCCCCATCCTCCTTCGCGCCCTTTCTCCCCTCCACTTTCCCTGTCTTTGGGGTGCTGGGATCGCAAGGTCTGTCCTAGTTGTTGCCCACCACAGGGAGACTTACAGGACTCTTAGGAAATAGCCGAGGTGTGGATGAATAGGACAGATAAAGCTCCTGACAAGGGACTCCCTTCCCATTAGTGCATCTGCCCGGAGCTAACGTCTGAGTCCAAACCCTGAGGCCCGGTCCGCCCCAGCTACAGGCAAACATTGCTGCCTGAGGGTCGCACGGAGAGTTTGGGCCAGGGGGACGACGCTGAACTCTTGGCCAAAATGTTTGTAATGGAGACCCACACACTCGGAAATGAACAGCGTGGGCCAGCTAGTTTGGTCTTCTGAGAAAAAGGTAGTCGCGCGTGGGAAGAAGAAAACTCGACTTCCACTTCTTAAAAACAGGAATCCTTCAAAAACTGTTTTCAAACCATTAAAGAAGGATGCATCTGGGCTTTAAAAATAATAACCTGAAGCCGACACATAATAAGCCAGGCTTCACTTAATAGTAGGAACCTGGGCCCAGGCTGACAAGAAACAGCTTTGGGCCTTGGGGTCCCTAATTATTTCTGGAATTATAATCTTTCTCTCCTGCATACTCACCTCCGTGAATCCTTACTTTGGGGACCAGCTGCTGCAGTAACCCTGAGGCCCCGCGCACTACAGAGAGGATGAGGAACTAGGAGCCCATAAGGGAACCCGCGCACGAGAGAGCCCCAAGAGCAATGGGCTCGTAAACTGAGGAGAGACTGCGCTCCCATATCTTGGGATTTGAATGGGAGTCTCCGGGCTCCAGGTAAGAGCGCGAAGAATGCCTCCACCCGCCCCCTGCCCTTGTGCACTAAGCGCGGAAGCCGCTAGCTACCGACCTGTTCTTGGCTGCAGCCGCCCGGTCCCTTTGTCGTCGGTTTTTGAACCAGTTGCCCACCTGCGTGGGGGTCAGTCCGGTTGCCTGGGCGAGCTCCCGCTTTTTGCTGGGGTTGGGGTATGGGTCCTGCAGGTACCACTCTCGGAGCAGGTGTCGCGTGCGCTCTTTGAAGCAATGTGTCTTCTGCTCGCCATCCCAAATGGTACGCGGCAGCGGGAACTTCTTCCTTACACGGTACTTGTCCACTGGTCCCAGGGGCCTTCCACGAAGCTTCTCGGCCTCTTGGTAGTGCGCTTCAAGCCATAGCGCCTGGAGCTTGGCGTGCGACTCCTTGGTGAATTTGTGGTTTTCCAGGATATGGTAAAGCTCGCGGTAGTTGCCACCGTGAAAGGCCACGATGGCTCTCGCGCGCAGCACCGACTCATTCTTGTTGAGGGCCTCACAGGCCGCCGGGGCCACCGGCAGCGACCACAGGAAGCGACCCAGGCGCTCCACATCGCCGCTCTCTTCCAGTGTCTCGCATACCCCGGCCACTTGCTGGGGGCTGAAATTCAAGATGGGCAGCTGAAACATTGAGGCAGCACCGGCAGCAGCGGGAGCACTGAACCGGGGGCGGGACACGGAGCAGATGCCCGTGGGCCCAGGAGGGTGTGCCAGGCTCTTCTTGGCGAGGCGATTTGGAGTTACGCGACCTGGGATGTAGTGGCGACACAAGGCGGGAGCAAGCGTCCCCGACTAGAGTAGGTGCGGGCTGCCAGGCGCAGGTTCGGCTCGGCTTGGCTGCGGCTGGCAGGCAGGCTAGCTGGCTCAACTACTGGGGTGGGCGGATTGGCGGCGCGGGCGCCATGGAGACCCCCTGTCAGTCACCGGTTGGCTCTGCCAATCAAGGCTGTGACCAGGGCGCCCGGGCCATTTCAGCACCTCCCAGCACTCGACAGCGCCCGCCGTTCGCCGGCGGACTTTTCCTTCGTATTTCACAGTTCCGGAGGAGGAAAAGACGTACGGGTGGCTGGGAAGAAAACAAGCAAGAGTGGCGGCGTTTCGCTCTCTTTCTCCCCCTGCCCAGGCCCTCCCTCTTTTTTCCCCCCACCAAAGAGGCAGAGATGCTTCGGGAATTCTCTTTGGGGTTATGCAACGCCTCGGTCAAAAGCTCTCCAGAAGACAAAGCAAAATCGAAATCCTCCAAGAATTCGCAAGTTTAGTTGTAATAACGGAACAGCAAACCCTGCAGGGCACGCACTCACGAAAGGGAGAGGGAGGCAAAGTGGATCTTCTCATTTTTTCCAAGCACCCATCCCTTTCCAGCTGCCAAGGCAGCGGGGTGGGAAGCAACTCTGCAACAGGAGCTGGACCGGGGATCTGTAGAAGAGGTCAGTTTGGACTCTGTCCCCACTTCCTTCAAAAGTCTCCTGAAATAATTTTAAACATGAGCAAAGGCAGATTTACACTTGATAACCTAGATGTTGGCCATGAAGTAAAACATTTCAAGGAAAGGGGGGTTTTGGAGGACTCTCACCCAAATAAAGATTATACTTTTTTTTAGTCCTCCCTCTCCACTTTAATGGACTTGAACAGATGTACAGTGTATCCCCATCTAGAATGAGAAATCATTGGTAGACAGGACAGCAGATTAAAAGCTTGTTTCAAATATATTTTATAAAATATTGATTTGCATCTCCTCTTGAAGGGTATTTTTTGCCCGTGCTTTGTGTTAGAACATACAACTGGAACCGGAGATATAAATCTTGACCTTTTTAGCCCAAAAGCAATTCAGTAAAAATAAAATAGAAGAGGGGGAATCCACAACAATGTGCGTGGCGTGGTGGTGGTGGTGTGTGTGTGTTTGGGAGTGGGGCTGGAAAGCACTTCCTAAGCTGCTGGGCTCTGACCCCTCCTGCAGAGAGGAAGGGCTTTCCTGGCGGCTCTGCCTTCTGGCCAGTAGATTGAATTGGCAACTTTTATTGATTCCCAATTGACATCCACATCATACCGTTTTCTGAGGCCTTGGTGAAAGAAACTACGATCTCATCTGGGCCTTTGATGGGGGGGGGTTGTTTAATATAAAGAAAATACTTGCCTGGGGGTGTGTCCAACGAAAATGCCAGAAAAGTCTTTGGAAGGCCCATCTTTTAGTAAGAAATCAAATGAGAGAGTTCACCATGGAACTGGATTGGGCCTGGCTATCTTTTCTTCAGTATCAAGTACAATTTGTATGTGGCTTGTACAGATCTGGTAAATCAGAAGGCAGATAGATAGCACAGATGGTTGGAAGTGTCAGGTCAGATCATGCTACGCCTGAGTGCAGAGCAAAGCTCGTTCTGACAGAAAACCCTGATATTATTTTCACAGATATTCACAGTTCACTCGAAAAAAACAGCAGAGGGGAAGAAAAAAGCCCTGCAACCATTAACATCATTTCTGTGAGATTGCCAGCCGCCTCAACCAAGAGGCTTTCTTTTCGAAGAGCTCATTTTCTTGAAATGCGACAGGGCAGGGGCAAAATAAAGAGGGTGATGAGGATAATGGCAAAGCATAAACCTTCTATAGCTTGGAGCGACGTCCGAATCAGCCGAAAGGACAACTTTTAGTGAGAAAGGTCGCATACAGCGGCCCTGAACACTTAGGCGGAAGAGAACTCGCAGCTTAGACCCTGGCGGGCCTTGGGGATGAGGGAAAGTCTCCCTTGTTCCACTTTGCAGAGATTTCTTTATTCTCTGTGGGGATGGCTCCCTTGCCGGCTCTCGCAAGGTGGCAGAATCGCATTTTGCTTGCCCTTCCCTTGCAGAAGAGGCTGCAATCAGCCGCACGCAACCTTAGAGCACCTAAACCCAGAGCGGACTCCGATCCCAATGCCTAGCCGCTGGAGATGGGAGAGGCTGTCCTTGTCACAGGCGACCTCGTCCCTTTGCTGCGTTGGACCGGTTTGAACGCGGCAGATTAGCGGAGAACTGATTTTTTGCTCTTGGCCTTTGTGGGCAAGTCTAGGCCACCCATCTGGGAAAGGGAGTATTTATCCTTTAGCCCATTTCTTGAACAATAGTTCAAGATAAGAGGGCGCTCTGGTTCTTGCGTGTTTGAGGCTCTGGATTGGCCGCGGCCGGAGCCTGCAGAAAGGGTTTGCGCTGAGTGCGACACTGTCTTGGTTACTGGCGGGAGGGGCCTAGCAGTCCCTGGAGTTTGGGGGTCTACTACCACCAGATTTCATATTCGCCATTGTAAGGGATTTGACTTAATTTTATTGTCTCTAAAGAAATAAACTTTCTCAGGGGACCTAGAAATTACTTAGTTGTTCTCTAGTTTCACGCGGCGACAAACAGGAAGATGTAGTGGGCGATCCCGCATCCCTGGGAAAGACAGCGACTTTTTCGACTTAGAAATAACCCTGTTGTGAAAAAGGCAGTGACCCTCAACCCATCCTTACAGCGCACTTCTTCCGGGTTTGCCAAGCGAATGGTGCACCTTCAAGTTTTTTTGTTTTTCTTTCCTTAATTTTATTGAAAGAGAAAAACCAAAAAACAAACAAAATTTGGGGGTCTCTGCGCCAACTCCCCACTTCTCACCCCACATTTCTTCTTCTTTTCTTTTCCTCCCAGCCCTTGGCCAGGAATTCGAGAAAGAGAAGCAGCACTCCTTGGCCTGGGGCCTGTCCGGATGGCTTTGCAACTTTCTACGGCTGCGGCCAGTAGATACGTGAAGACTGGGGCCAGCGTTCAGTTTTCGCCGGGTGTATTTTCCTGTTTCCGGGGTCAGGGTTTTATTTTACGGGGGGGAAAATATGGGCATGTAAAATGAAGCCCGCGGGCACATTCTTTGTCTAACTGTTCAGTGGGTACTTGGACTGAAGCAAAGTTATGAGGTTCACGCCCGAAATCTCTGGAGTTTAGTGAGTCAGGTCTGCGCATAAAGGAGTCTCGCCCCGAATTCTGCAGCTACTGATCTGTTTTTGTAGAGAGGCGCGCAGAACCTTGATTACACCCTTCTGAACTGTGACTCCTAGTTGTCGGAGGAGAGCAATCCGTAGAAGTCAATACATTCTTACCTCTGGGTTCCAATCTTGTCTTACCTTTTCACTGACTTTTCCTAAGTGAAATGCCTTCAAAATAATGACAGTGTTTTTTTTTTAATTTTCTTTGCCACAAAATTTTGAATAGCCAGGGAATTTAAGAATGTAGTAATTGAATATATCTACATTCCTTGATAAGGACATTTTTACTGCATCTGAAAGTCGCACATTGGAAGACAATCAAAATACATACAAAATTATGACTATTTGGATTTTTTTGGAAGAGATCTCAATTGCCCTTTCCTGTACCTAAAGCCCAGTATTGATGGTGAGAACTGAGTTTTATAACTCTATTTTTAAAGATTTATTTTTAAAATAATTATTTGAAATATTTTATAGCAAAATAATGCAGAAAAAATTCAAAGGTATTTACAGTCTTTGAAATGACTGTATTAAGATTTCATACACCCACTTATTCACTAATTTAGTATTCTGATTGTCAAATGATACTTACTATCTGCATATAGATACATGTTTAAAACATTTATGTATTTGGTAGTCCAGATTTAAAGATTATGGAATGAATTCATTATTAAATTTTTAAAGTACTACCTATCCTCTTAAACTCTGAAAGTAGATGGCTGTATTTCATAAACTCTCCCTGCCGCTATGTACCTTGTAACAAAGAACAAAGAAGACTCTATTGCATATTCCTGAGAACAAATACCATTTGAAAATTGTTTTCTAGATTTCCTGTCACAGTAAAAGTAACCAACAAAAAACATTATAATGAAAATATTAATCTAATTTTAAGAGACTGGGAAATTTTGTTATTTTGTTATTATTCACTAGCAGTTTTTAAAATGACATTTAAAATGATGCAAAATTGCTTATGTTGTTAAGTGGAGGATAGTTTTATAACTTTTAATATGGAAAATATACTATTTAAAGGTAGTGTTTAATTAGTGGTAATTTTAAAAAGTTAGGTTGCCTCTACAACTCTATTTTGACCCCTGGTTTTTGGTGTATTCAAGACATTTGGGTGAGAAATTCCTTTTAAGACAAAGAGTATATTACAAGTTATAACTTTTTTTTTTTTTTTTTTGGTGGTACTGGGGATTGGACCCAGACCTTCTCTCCCTGAGCTGTGCCCTTTTTATTTTTTGAGACAGGGCCTCACTAAATTGCTGAGGCTAGTCTTAAACTTGTGATCCTCCTGCCTCATCCTCCTGAGTCTTTGGGATTGAGTTATAACTCTTGTAATATAAACTATGGTCTTTAATTCACTTTTTTCTCCCCTGCTTCTTTAGGATAAGACTAAACTTGCACAGGGCTAATCACACTACAGCATTCCTTGCATAGAGCTATGTATCAATGGGTTTTTGTCTGAAGGAGTAATGCTTAGAAATGTAATAAGTCTGTCACTAATAAACATGTTATTGTCACTAATGAACCATTAATTGAATGATTGAATGACTACCTCATAGATCTCTACTGAAATATTATTTTTTTTCTACTAGCAGGTTATTTTTGACAATTTTCAAAGAAAGATCAAAGTATCTTTCTAAAATATGTTTGGAAACCTTAAAATTCAATGATATTAAAGGGTGCGTTTGTTTACTATTCTCTGGGATTAGCCAAACATTATTCACATTAAATTGTATACATCATACATACATATACACACATATATATAAATTATATGTCCCATATGTATATGTATTGTTTTGGTAAGTCATAATTTCTTTCCAAGTACTGTGAAGCAAATGGAGGCAGTAGCCTTTAATAAATAATTCACATTCTCTGAGTTGATCTAACTGGGTTAGCAGAAAATACATTTTTAAAAATTGCATTATAAAAAATATACTATATAATCTTACCCTTCCGAGTAGCAATTCTCAGCTGAAGGAAGATGGTTTAATTCCAGTTGAGTTTCAGGAGGAAGATCTGAATTAAGCGAATATTTATTGATGCCTGCCACATGTGAGGTTCTGCACTGTATTATGCTCCTGTGACCTTCAATATTTGGAGCACTTTAGTTCAAGGATTTCAGAGATTATTTTTAAAAGAGAGAAGGACAGTGAGAGAGAAAGAGAGAGAGAGGGAGAGAATCAATTTTTTTCAAGTTGCTTACACTTTATTCAGTTACATAGGTAAGAGAGGCAAATAATTCACAATGCAGAAAGAGTTATTAAAGGATATAAGGAAAAAAGGCACAGTTTTACAGACTCAGTGTTTCACCAAAATTCACATTGTATTTTTTTTTAACCTGAGAACATAACCAGGCTGTCAAGATCAGCCACCCTTAAGGTAAAGTATGTTCATGTGGCTGAGTTTCATACTCTAAAATGTGAGCAGAAGTAACGTTTACAATCTTCAGGTCTGATCCGGCCAGTAAAACAAAACAGAACAAAGACCTGTAGTGCTCTTGTTGCTTTCATACTGTTGTTTTTAGCAAGGATGGAAATGACCCCAGCAAGCTTGGATGACGCAAGTTGGACATGATCACCTGGTTCCACTCAGCCTGGGCCACTAAGTCAATATTTGAGGAGAGTCCTACCACCAATGTACATGGTCACTGCAGAGTGAGTGACATAGAGACATCTATTATGCTTGAAGCACTGACATATTCAGGTAGATTTGATATTCATAATGCAGTTACCCAAGGTAAGGGGTGGTTAGAGGAGTCTAACATGTAGAACTTAATGAATGGAGAGATTGTCTATCAGAAGCAGTGTTCCTACCTGAATCAGAAATTATTGCGAAGAATTTGAGACAGTAATAGTTTTATTGTTTTTGAGGAAGAATGAGGAAGCTAATGTTACTGAAACATTAGCCCCAGGTGGAAGGAAATGAAGTCTGAAAGGTATCATGGAGCCAGAGAATCAATTTTTTTATTGAGTTTTTCACATGGCTTTTGTTGCTCTGACACTTAGTTGTGTATGTGGGTGCGGGGTTTGAACCCTTGTACTTGCACATGCCAGGCAAGCGCTGTAACTGCCAAGCCATGGATCCAGCCCCATTTCAGAGATATTTAAACTATCCTGGGTCTTATCAGTGGTGTAACCATTGTAACCCCTAAAAATACCCTGTATCAAAATGTGGCTCTGGGACATCCTTTGTTTTCTCTGGGGAGTGGAAGCTCTTAGTCCAGGGCTGTTGAAGACCCTTCCCTGAGTCAGCACACTGTCCACAAACAGGAAGAATGGAACTGAGTGCAGGCTCCTCTGGGGGAGAAGAGATTGGACTTGAGGTGTTTGTTGTAAAGCTGGGTTTAAGTGAAAAAACTCTAAACTCTTTTGTCAGGTCTTTCAAAAGAATAACAGTGATGCTTACCAGCATTTCTATAATTAACAAGCTGTCAACATTTCTATTACGGCTACAGAAGTCTATTACAGACCTCAGAATTGTGATAAATGTTTCTTTAGGTCTGAAATGTTAGCCTTCATCTTCTTTTCAGCCTAAGGGCAATTTTTGAAACCAATTTTGTTTCAATCATTTTGGATCAGTTGTGTGGTAATTTTGGAAGTGCAGATGCTCTAGGCCCACCTATTGAAATAAAGATTTTTAAATGGAAACACAGAGAGGAGGCTGCTTAAGCCTCAGTGGGGACCAGCTGCAAAGCTCTGGCAGGGAATTGGATAGGCAGAAAGTGGGAATAGATTTAGAAAAAATTAAGGCAGGGAGAAATGTGTGCATGTTTCCTTTAACAGCAATTTTTTTTTCTTCAGGTCCTTCAAAGTACAAAATTTTAAACTCTCCTTTTTCCCTGTTTCAGGAATTTTTTTGTTGTTATTACCTTCTCTGTTTGCCTAGATTTTGGTAAAATTAATATAAGAGAATTTCTCATTCCAGATATTAAAATTTGGGGCTGAACTGACTATTTTTTTAATTTCAATTTTTTTTTAGTCTTCATTTAGTTAAAATTTGTCCTACTCCTCCCATCTCCTTTCCGACAGGTTCATTTTGACAAAATCATATGCATATGGGATTTTATTTATTTCATTTCAGGCCCTGATGTTTCTAATTTCTCTTCCCTTCTCCTTTCCCCCATTTTCCTTCCTCTATTAGTTTTCCTCACTTTTTTTTTCAGTGTTGGGCTTTGAACCTGAAGCCTCTCACAGGCTATTCCAGCATTTAACCACTGAGCCACATCCCCAGCCATATTTATTTATTTTTATTTGGTGCTTCATAGGTACATAAAAGTGGAATTCACTGTGATATATTTGTATATGCACACAGCATAATTTTGTCAAACTCACTCTGCATATCCTGCCCTTTTCTATCACTCCTCCTTTCCTCTCAATCTCCTACTCCACTGAGGTCTCATATCTTTATGATACCCGATTTCTTATACCTCCCCCCACCCCTTATTTGGCTCTAGCTTTGGAGTATGAGAGAAATCTTTCACCATTGGTTTTCTGAGCCTGGGACTTAATACCTCTTAAAGTTGTGATGTAGACAAAGACAAAAAGCTCATTCCGAAAGGAAGATGAGGGGGAAGAGGAGTGGTTCTCAGAGAAAGAAAAATATCACTATAAGGATATTTTAGGGCAATGATGCTTCTCCACTGAACTTTATAGAAGTAGATAAAGTAGCAGAAACAAGACCTTAGATATTTTAAGTTTAAATATTTTAAGTTTGTGATAACCACATGATTTTGGGCCCCAGTTTCCTTATCTGATATATAGTACAATATCAACTTATGCTATAAGTTAGGTGTGGGGATTAAATGAGATATGAACTAGAACAACTATTTCTTGCACAGTACCTAACATATAGTAAATTCTCAACAAGTATTAGCTTCCCTCTTGTGAGTAATCATTCACCTAAATATATCAATTAGGCCTCCTGTGTTGGATAGTCCTTGAGCTCATCATCCTGAGATTTTTTGCTTAGATCTCTTAAAACTGCAAGCAATAGGTTCTTTCTCTCTCTCTTATTAAAAAGAGAGTGGGACAGTAAGAGAAAGAGAGAATCAATTTTATTTTAGTTTTCCACATGGCCTTCATTACTCCAGACTCCGTTGTGTACTGGGGTTTGAACTCGCATATTTGCACATGCCAGGCAAAGTGCCTTAACCACTGAGCCACAACCCCAGCCCCAATAGGTTCTTTTGAAATAGGCCTTCCTGTTCCATGGAACACTGTTGTTATAATATATAAATCTTAAAAGTCAATAGATAGATTATATGAAATTCCTCAAATGTCCACTGTTTTTGTTTCCTGTGGCTGTTGTAATAAATTACCACAAACTGGGTGGTGTAAAACAACAGGAAATTTATTCTCACACAGTTCTAGAGGCTGTAAACCTGGATAGAAGTGTTGGCAGGGTTATGCTCTTTCCAGAGGCTCTAAGCAGCAATGTTTCTTCTCTCTTCTAAACTTTTTTAAGAGAGAGAGAGAGAGGATCAATTTTATTTAGTTTTTCATTGGCTTTCATTGCTCCAACACTTCATTGTGTACGTGGTGCTGGGATTCGAACCTGCATCCTTGTGCATGCCAGGAAAGCGCTGTAACTGTTGTGCCACTGCTCCAGACCCTCTCTTCTAGCTTCTGGGAGCTGTTAGCATTTCTTGGTCTGTGGCTGCCCCTCTCCAGTCTCTGCCTCCCTCCTCACATCATCTTCTCTGTGTGTAAGCGAATGATTTCTATTTAATAAGGATCCAGGTGATTGCATTAGGAACCACTTGGGTTATCTAGGATATAGTCACAGATTCTGGGGTTCAAGAAGTGAATTCATCTTTGGAGACCTTCTTTCCCCCAACATACCATAACCAGTTACATGACAAATATAGTAGTCTCAAATGTTTCTTGTTCAAGTAAATTGAAAGACTACAACATTGTAAGTGGTCAATCTAGAAGCTGGAAAATAAATCCTTTTGGTTTTGTTTTTATAAATTATAGACTTCTTACCTCAGTGTTATTCAGTGTTAAGATTGGGAAAAATATTAATTAAATTAATCATTGATTTCTTTATTTTATCTAAAATATTGAGTTTTGCTTTTAAAGCTACCCTTGGGACAATAATCGAAATGAAAACTAAAGTGTAGATTTATGTCACAGGAATAAGTGGAAGAACATCCCATCCCTCTCTGCATATTTTATTCTACTATAGAGTGAAAACCTATTATGGTGTTATGTGGAAGTACAATTCAAAGAAATTTGCAGCTTATTTGTATTCTTCCTTATTTCAGGAAGTTGAAATACAACCCTTTCCTCTGTTTAGTATAATATATAAAAGTGATCTCCGTTCTTATAAAACAAGAGTCAGATGAATCTCTGTCAATAAAGACTTTACACAAGTGATTTAGTTCTTCAATAAAATTTACTTAATGTATGGCAATGAGCTTTTTATTTGTATTCATTAATATTGTCAGATAATATTCTATTTTATCAAATCTCCTTTTCCATTCTCAGCAGATGGGAGTTATTATTATAACAACAACTCTTATATTTAGATCGTACCATGTAGAACATAACTAGATATCAAAAATGCATGTTATCAAAACTATTTGCTTGATTCAAAAGATTGCCTTCTTTTGACAATATTTTGTGAACATTATTTTCTGATAATAAATATGTTATCATTTTGAATTGGTTTTATTCTACAGCATAAATGCTGTAATTTATTCAACTAGTTCTTACTGATGTTTAAGATGTTTCTAGTTTTTCACCATTGTAAACAAACAATAAACATTTTAATGTATTGTTTAGTTCTTTCCTTTAAATTATTAGAAATGAAATGGATGGGTCAAAGGATGGGCTTCTTAAAACACGTTGATATGCATTTTCAAATTACCATCCAAATTTTTTTATCAGTTTTTATATCTACCCATGCTGAATAAGAATTCCATTCCTCCCCATACTCTGGCAATTATTCTTCTTATAAATATTTGCCAACTTATTAAGTTAAAAGTGATTTTTCATTTTTTAAAATAGGTATTTCTTTGGTTATTAATTAAGTTATGCATTTTCACATATGTACTGGTCATAAATATGCCTTCTTTTTAGAATTTCTCAGTTTTATCCTGTGATTAGGATTTTTGTACTTTTAAATTATTTGTAAGATCTCTTCAGATATTAAGGATACTATTAGTTACCTTTCCATAACTGTGATGAATTCCAAGAAAAGCAAAATTAAAAGCGAAAAGATTTATTTTAGTTCATGGTTTCAGAGATTTTATTCCATGGTCAACTAGCTCCATTGTTTCTGGGGCAGTGGTGAGATGGAACGCAATGGCAGAAGGATATGGTAGAGAAAACTGCTCATTTCGTGGAAGCTAGGGGCCAAGTCCAGAATATAGTCCCTAAGGGTACTGCTGCATGGGCCCATTCCCTTTAACTAGAGCTTACCTCCCATAGTTTCTACCACCTCCCAATAGTCCATTCAGCTATGATCTATCCACTGATAAGGTTGGAACTCTCATGATCCAATCACTATTCTCAAGTTTCACCTCTGAAGTTTGTTGCAATGGGGACCGGGCTTTCAACGTATAAGCCTTTGGGGGACATTCCAAATCCAAACCATAACAGATACTGTTTTTTCCTGTCACATATTGCAAATATTTCTTCCAAGTTTTTCATTTGTCTTTTAACTTCATGGTATCGTTTGCCCTACAGGTTTTTGTTTTTGTTTTTGAGAGAGAGAGAGAGAGAGAGAGAGAGAGAGAGGGGAACAGTGAGAGGAAGAAAGGGAGAGAGAGAAAGAGAGAATCAACTTTTTTATATAATTTTTTCATGTGGCCCTTGTTGCGCCAGCACTTCTTTATGTATATGGTGCTGGGGTTTGAACCCGCAGACTTGTGCATGCAAGGCGAGTGCCAGAACAGCTGAGCCACCACCACTCCAGCCCCTGCCCTATAGGTTTATAGTTTTTCCATAGTTCAATTCTCGTTTTGCCTTAGGTAGCATGTTTAGTACAGGCCCTCATCAATTATAGAAATAATCTGTATATTCTTTCTGTATTATTCTTAAAAAATTTTAGATTTAGGAACAAATGCATATCATATTATTACTTTATATGTATTTATGATTGTATAATAAATCAACTCCTTAATAAAAAACTTTAAAAATTAGACTTTTTATTCTCTCTGGATTTATTTTGATGCCTGACATAAGTTTGGAATCAAACAGGGTTTCATTTCCCCTCTTATATAATTTTCTAGTGCTATAGCCATTATTTATTGATTGATCTGTTCTTTCCCCATGCATTTGAAATGGTACCTTTATAACATACTAAATTTCTTCATACTTATACACAGAAATTCTTCTGGACCTCCTATTCTCTTTCATCAATATGTCTACATATTCCTGTGGTTTCAGTTCTATAGTTGAAATATGTTTTAATATCAGGTAATCTTAATATCAGGTATTAAGTGGATTTTTAAACAAAACTCTTTATTCTCTGAATACTTTCTTCCAGATAAATTTCAAGATCAGTTTGTGTTTTAGTCAACATCTTCACCTCTGTGACCAAAAGACCTGACAAGAACAATTTTAGAAGAGGAAAAGTTTATTTGGCGATAATGGTTTCAGAGATCTCAGTGTATAGATGGCCAATTCCATTGCTCTGTGCCTGAGGTGAGACAGACTGTCAAGCAGAAGAGCATGCCTGAGGAGGCCAGCTGAGGACATGACAATCAGGAAGCAGAGAGTTCTCCTTCATTAGGGACAAAATATATATCCCAAAGGCACACCCTGATGACTCCCCTCCTCTAGTCACACCCCACCTATCTACAGTAACCACCCAGTTAATCCTTATCAGGGGACTAATTCACTGATTATGTTAAAACTCTCATAACCCAGGAATTTTATCTTTTAGTTTTTTTGCATTGTCTTACATGTGAGCTTTTGGGGACACTTCATATCTAAACCAAAATAATTTGTCAAATTTATTTTCTACTACCCCAAATGATTCCAGTGAGAGTTTTCATGGAATTATCTTACATAAATAGATTGATTTGGTATAAATTATATCTTTACAATGTGGAATTGTTCAATTCAGGTATATGGAACATCTCTAATTTATTCCAATTTTTTATGCTCTTCAGTTAAATTTTATAGTTTTCTCATGCTGGGAAAATACATGAGAATTGAAAAAGTAACATGCTTTGAAATTATTATTGTAAAGGTCTTAAGCCCTATAAAACTCTGCAGATTTTAATGCCACCATCATATTACAGCATAGTACAATAACTAATACTTACAGTTGTTCAAAATGAATGAGAAGATTTTTCCATTGAGTTTCCCTGAGTTGGTAGATATAGGTAATTGGATGGAAAGATGAGCAGAAAATGGGGTTCAAGTTTAAAGAATTGCCTGGAACCCGGTTCTGACAACTGACCTTTCTTTTCCCTTCCTAATCCTGTGAATGTACCCAGGATGTTGTCTGAGAAATTGTCACTAATGTAATTGAGTGGTTAGCCTGGGAAGGTATAGGTCTCACTAAATGGAGTATTCATGCTTATTTTGAGCCTAAAAATAATGTTGGTTCATTTGGCAACAAATTGTGTGTTAGCTCATTCAACAATTAATAGGAAGCCAAAGGTTTTGATGATATAATGAATATACAGGATGCAATTGGAAACTCCAGGAAAAACAAAATTTATACCATAAGTCATAGATCAAATATGAAAAAATCCTAAAATATGGCAATATTATAGTTAATTTATAGAGATTAAACAAAGAAAATGTAATTGACTTTAATGCTTGGAAATCTGATGTAAGTAAATTTTCAAGTGGCATGTGTAGTGGTACAGAATTTCATCATCTCTACTTCTTTGTGTTGGTGCAGGTGATAGAAACCCAAGTTAGACTACCTCGAACAAAAACGAAATCTATTGTTACAGAACTGAAAGTAACTGATTCTTCTGTATCTTACTTCTGCTTTCATCTGCATTGCCTTCATGGTAAGACAGACTTTTTCCATCTGGTGTGAAACATAATCATTAGTAGCTAAAGGCTTATAAGATTTTGGAGTTCACCAGTTGAGAGAGATTTTTCTTCTATATCATTTAAGGAAATACTGACTCCAGAAATGGAGTGCTCTGATTGACCAATTCACATGTCCATCCACAGGTCAGATCCCTCTGGGGACCAGATATGACTTGGTTTCTGTTGGGAAAAAGGAGTTCTGTTGTCTGAGGATGACTTCTGAATGTCATGAGCCTTCATTTCTGTATAACTGATCTAATGTTTAGAGCCTCCACCTGTCTATATTTCAGATACAGTGCAGTAGATGGGGAAAAACTTTAAACTTCTTATTTGGAGATATCTTAGTTACTACCAAAGTAAAAGTTTCTTTTAGATAATCAATACTTTTTTCATTTAAATGCTAAATCTTTAAAAATTTCTCTACCTCTCTGAAATGGCATCTTTTTATGTGGGGTAAGGGGCAAATGTGACTTCATGGTGGGGTATATTTACTATATTGGGTATATTTGATATTCTTTGGCTCCTTTCTGATCTCTGCTGTGGACTGGATAATTTTATGGTATGGACTGATGCGTGACTAACCTGGTGGAGTGTTATGCAGGCATTCAGTGCTAGTGTTGGGACTTGTAGACATTTTAAGTAGTGAAACATCATTTAGTTTGTCTTTGCCCATATCTCTATCAGTAGTTATCTTTACTAATGTATTATCATTTGATGCCTTTGGTGTAAATTTTGTTTTCTGCTGAAACCCTTACTATTGGATGACTTGGAATTAAAAGTCATTGAGATCAATGATTTTCTCTCAGTATTATCCCAAGTATATGTGTCTATTTTGTATGGTATTCATCACCATTATTATCTGTCTTTATTATTAAATGGTGAGGTTTTTGAGAGTGAGGACTTTCTTCATCTTTGTAATCCCAGTGTTTAGCATAATACATAATTTCAAGTTTTTGATAGAGTACCATAGATTTCAGAGAAAGGGATATGTATATTAAGATAGGGTTTCTGGGGAGGCTCGGACTTTAGCACTGAAGAATAGGTAGATCTTTCTTGCTTCAAGAAGAAACTTGGGGCTGGAGTGGTGGCTTGGCAGTTATGGCATTTGTCTGGCATATGTGAGGACATGGGTTCAAACCCCAGCACCATGTACACAACCAAGTGTTGGAGCAATGAAAGTCACATGAAAAACTAAATAAAATTGATTCTCTCTTTCTCTCTCACTCTCTCTCTCTCTCTTAAAATAGAAGAAGAAGAAGAAGAAACTTTCCAGTTGAGAGGAACAACTTGAGCACACAGCCACAGAGGTTTAAATAAGCACAATATCTTCATTGATCATTGAGGGAGTTGTCTTAATTAAAGTAGAAAGTGTTTGTTGGGAAATAAATTTGAGGTCATATAACAGAAAGTCTTAAAATACTGAAGAGACACTCCAATTTAAAAGAGGAAAGTGTATTGATTTCTTTTTTTCTTAGGAAGGGAGAGAAAGAGTCTATTTATTTATTTTTTCATCTGATTTTTGTTTTTCCAACACGTAGTTGTGTATGTGGTGCTGGGAATTGAACCCAGGTCCTTGTGCATTCCAGGAAAGTGCTCTACTGCCGAGCCATCTCTCCAGCTCTGTATTGATTTCTTTGAATTAAGCAAGTAACATAATGGAATGAATTGATATAGGAAAAATGGATATTAGTATTGGATGGAATAGAAAATACAGGGTAGATCATATATAGGGTATCCCCAGTCTGTTATGGTAATCCAGACATAAAATGATATATCCATTTTTTTGGGCACGCATTTCTCGTTCATTTACAAATGAGTGTATGTTGAGTTTTTATCATGATTCAGGCCCTATGCTGGGTGCTGAGGATACAATGGAGCAAAAAGTAAAGTTAAAGAATTATGTGACATAAAGGATAGAATAATGGAGAATAAACAGAAATGGATTTTAGAAGAAAGTAAATATATTTGAGGAGAAAAAAGGCTTGTATCAAGAACAGAATCAAATGTACATGGGTTAGATTAACAATTAAGTGGCATTTACAAGATCTATTGGAATTAAAAATCTGGTTTTTTTTTGCATTTGTCTAATATAGTTTGCATATACCTCAGAAGGAGGAATCTACCACATTAAGATTATTGTCAGGAAAGG
This sequence comes from Aplodontia rufa, assembly GCA_004027875.1. Classification (NCBI taxonomy): domain Eukaryota; kingdom Metazoa; phylum Chordata; class Mammalia; order Rodentia; family Aplodontiidae; genus Aplodontia; species Aplodontia rufa. The sequence continues at coordinate 723 of PVKS010005403.1, read as the reverse complement.
AAGGAAGAATTGGCAAATACCCATACTTTATTGACATCATAAATTAAGGAAGTGATGAAAGTACAAGCTTGATTTGGCCAAGAAAGTCAGCTGCTCTGACCCAGACTTAGGGGATTAACTAAGGGGACAAAGAAAAAGGGTTGGGTTAAAGTCGATCATGCTATTTGAAAATCCTGGCACACTTTAAAACTGTTGTTTTTCCTAGTGATATAACTGCCATTCCTGTAAATAAATTGGGCCTTGACAAATTCACATTGCTTCACTTCCTCATCTGTAACTCTTTCCTATAAAGACTATTCTTAATGCAACGTGGCATCCATTCTCTTGGAAGTACTTATGAATTGAATTTGAATTATAACTGTTAAGAAAAACTATTGCTGTAACCTATTTGTTGTGACTACCAATGGATGTGTGTGTTGGGGGTGGCAAGGTTGGGCAGAGCCTAATTCTTGTGGCATTTGCAGTAGAATGGATGATGTAGGTATTCATGTAATAATTATACAAATGGAGAATAACAACTGTCTTAATGGCTGTGAAGGAGAAGTGCATGAACATTGCAGAGGCTGTGATACTTTAGTTGATAGTTGAAGAATGAGTAGGAGTGGGGCTAGAACGGCGGTTGCGGTACTTGCCCTGCATGCGCAAGTGCATGGGTTCAAGCCCTAGCACTGATGTGCACAGTTAGGTGACGGAGCAATGAAGGCCATGTGAAAAAAAAAAAAA
>PVKS010005402.1:0-85330 GCA_004027875.1 Aplodontia rufa | reverse complement strand
CCTACACTAGATACCCATTTAACACATGAGTTCTTCTGGGGGAAACTGCATTAGATGAAACCCATAGTAGCTTATCTATGTGTTAGCATTACCCCTGGTTATCAAAGTTTATACACATTGATTGCTACAGTTTTGACAATGTTTCCCCCTCATCTGTATCCTGTATCGCAATATACTTCTAATAAATGTGGAAAAAAAAGAATAAAATGTTTCTTTTAATAAATAGGCTTAATGTATGGAGTCTGTTTCAAGCAATTGGAAAAGTGAAAACGTAAAACATAAATACATTCCCTTAAATCTCTGTATGGGATGCATTGTGTCTAAAATGGTTTTTTGTTTGTTTATTTTTTAAATTCGAATTTTTTTGATGCACTGACAGGGGAGCAAAGGTGAGCCTGGACTTCAAGGGATACCTGGAGCTTCTGGGCTCAAGGTAATTATTATTTGATGCATTTGGGATGTTTTCAAAGAAATCATATACTCCATTTATTACTTAAGATTTCCATTTTTGTCAATTAAGAAATATATATGAAAGTAAGATTATCTATTTGACAAAATTTAAGATTCATGAAAGGAAATGGTCAATGCAGGGATTATTTTTTGTTTTCTAGATACTATGTCATTGGATAATAAAGACATGAAATGAACAGGCTTTATTTTTGTAGAAATGATATAAATTGTATACTAATTTGAATATACTCCATAGTCCAGAGAGTACAACTTTCTTAAGTAGTTGAAAATTAGGGTGTGTGACTCTCACAAACGCTTTTTACCAGTTGCCTTCAAACCAAATGGTTGATGTTTATTTCAATAGAATTTAAAATTCTTTTTCAGTCTTTAAATTTCTAGAGCAATATTAAATATCTCTGGTATAGGTACAATAAGCAAAGAGAACAAACTTGGAGGCTGGGGATGTAGTTGAATGGTAGAGCCCTTGTTTAGCATGTGTGAGTCCCTGGATTCAATGCTAGTAGTAAAAGACAGAGACAGGGACAGACAGAGGCAGATAAAGAGAGGAAACTTGGTTTTCCATGAGAGAGTGGGCTACGTGTAGTTAAAATGAGGCATTTTGAGCTATTGGCAAAACAGAAAACAAAACTCATAAAGAATGTTCATCATGATCATATTCTCTTATAGAGATATCCTAAATATTCCAATGCTTTTAACAAACCAGTATTTTAGAAAGGAAAATCGCCACAGGATGATTGTGAGTGGGGAAATTTAGTTAGGATGACTCATAGAATAATCCCTGTACTGAAAACAGCTCATGAATTTATTTCGAATATGATGATATTCTATATGTGTAAAGACCAAAATATAAACTTACATAAATTTAAGTACATGAATATTTGTCCCAACAATATCAAATAAAAACCATGAAAACTATAGTATCAAATAGTAAGAATTTTATTAAATAAAACAGTAAATTAACAGTTGAATATTCTACTGTAATTAAAAATGCTATAAAATATATAATGCAATATAAAAAGTATCATAATTTTAGTATATTTTGAGTCTAAAAAACAAAAAATTATACATATATAGTGAGCATATTTTGTGAGTTGGAATTAGACAGAAAACCCATAACAAAATAAAAATGGTGGGGAATGAGCTTTTCAATAATTTTTGTTACTTTTATTTGCTTTGTAACAAAAAGTTTTTAAAGTAGCAATATGAGAAAAAGGGGTCTTTAACAGGAGAAGGTAATAGTAAATAGGTAACACAAACAAAATGCCTGTGTTAATTATTTTTACTAAATGATTATTTGGTTCACTGTATAACAAAAATACCACATATTTATAAAATTTTAAAATATGAAAGCCATCAATTTTTGAACTGGTAAAGATAGGAAAAATACAGGCAATATTATTGGGATTCCAATAAACTTTCTATTCTTTATAATTTTATGGTAATAACTCTAAATGTCTGCCAGTTTTTTAACTGTATGCTTTAAATTTTAGGTAATGAGTAGAGTTAGAAATAATGATGTTTTTCATAAGCAGATCTATGAGCTACACAGAATTTCTGTTTCTTAGGGAGAACCAGGAGCAAGGGGTCTTCCAGGGGAACCTGGATACATGGGCTTGCCAGGAATTGAAGGAAAAAAGGTATGCATTGTTTTAAGGTGTACATGCTTGTATTCAGCAGCACTTACCTTTAAGCTTCCTCTCGTAAGCGTGGTGGAGGGGCTGGTCATGTCTGTGATGAGATGACTCCTGGCCTGTTCCACGTGTGTGTGATTTGTTCAGTCTTATGATAAAGCTCTGGCATCTACCATTTCCCTGAAGGGGCACTGTCTGCTACATGAAGACCTGGGAAGAGACATGCAGACCTGAAAATATAAACATATAGTTAAATAATATCCTGTCAATTCAGAGTTTTTTTGCAGTCAATCCAAATGAGTCAAGAGTTTGTTTTTATTCAACATAGGGCAATGTTACCAAAATATGAACACTACTTTTACCAAACTTGGGACAGAATTCTGAGAGGGCAAAAGTCACACCTAGAACATTTTGACCATAAAGTGCCTATTTACAGCTATCTTACGTAGAAGTTCATTTTAAATTAAAGTAAGGGATTTAAAAACAAATGACGTATCTCATTTTAAATGTTTTGGTGAGGTGAGGCTGCAATGCTAAGTGTCCTCTCTACTTTCCCTCATGTTGGTCAAGTAAAGGAACCCTGAGATACACCTGCCTAAACACTATTATTTGTTTGAAGATATTTGGCAACCCTGAAAGCATATGTCAAAGGAGTCCATGCTCCTGCAAATTCATATATTTCAGGTTAAAAGTAAATATGCTGTTATTCTGGAAAACCACAAGCTCATACATCTCCATCTCCTTTGCGATTTTAGTTTTCTACCATTTTATTTTTCTATCCCTTTTGCGTTGTTCACTTTTTCTCTAGATTACTACATACACTATGATGCTTGAACTTTTTGTTCCGATGGGCGGGAGGCAACAATTGCTGAGATAGGGATGAGCCCTCATTAAATGTTAGAGGATGTTCTATGAATATATGTTTGGGCTTAAGAGAGTTTTCTTATCTAAAAACTTGTCATTTAAAAGAAAATATGTGTTTATTTTAAACTCTCAACTCTGATTAAAAAGGATGGTGAGGTAGAGAAATTTGGAAACAGTGTCCCTCCAACTTTGGACAAGTCCTTACCTTTCCTGATCAGCAGTTTCATATCTGTGAAAATGAGGGCATTGTACTACAGTCTCTTATTTCCCTTCTAGCTGGGAAATTCTCTGAAACTTATTATTATGGAATATGAATTTTCCTTCAAAAGCCCATTTTTAAGCATTTGTTTTCTAAAATATCATTTCAACAACAGTGTGTTTTACTTTGTCATTGTTTCCTATAAACTTGTGGCTACTATTAGCTTAATGGAAGATTTTCAGTTTGATTTTATAAAACAATGTTTGTCAAAATAAGCCCTCTTCTGTTATTTTGTTTAACCTCAGGCTATGAACAATATAGAGAAGTGTTCTTCCTGGTAAAATAGAAATTGTGGGAAATCTGCTTTCAGATGTAAGAGGACAAGAGAGTGTTCTTCCAGAATATAATTTTGACATACTATGGTTTTACTGTCTCCCCAAATAATTGGGTCTGGAGTTAGCTTCTGTATATGAAAGCACTGTTGGAATTTGCATGAGATTTTCTAAGGGAAAACATGCTAATTTTAAAAGATACAGAATGTGCTAGCTTATAATACATATTAACTGCTTTTTTTTTCCCCAGGGGGACAAAGGAAATCAAGGGGAAAAAGGCAGTCAGGTGTGTTGCTTTGTTTTGGTTTTGTTTTTGGTTTACCAATGAAATCAGTACTTTAAAAATTATTTTAAAGTTTCTTTCCAATTTTTTCCTGTTTCACCATGTATTTCTAATTTTTCAATCCTATCTTTGCCCTTTTGCTACTGAGATTCTCAGACAACATCGAGTGCAGCTTGAAGAAAGACTCTTTACCATTTTGCTCTGGTAGAAAACTTAAGAACCAAGTGATTCAACAGCATAAAGACAAAGATTTTATTACATAATTCAGATACCTATATATTTAGATATTTGTAGTGTATATATTTTATGGCAAAAAAATTTGACAAGAAACCACTAACACCAAGTACAAAGTATGTTCAAGCTAATATTTGGGGGAAAATTATACTAGAAAGTTATATTCTGTTGAAGAAACCCAGGGGATTTAGAAAGACACTTAATTTTGGGTGTTTTAGCAACAAAGACAAAGAGGAGAACCATGCTTCCACTTTGAAAGCAAGTATAGTCATACTTTAGTTAGCTTACGTGACTATAAAGTGGATTTTTTCATTAACTGAATGAATGAGTCATCTATATACTTCTCTGAAATAAATTATATCTATTGTTTTTTCAGTTTTATATTTCAAAATAAAATAAGCTTCAAGTAAAACAAAAGACTTTGAAACAGTTCACAAATATAAAATCAAAAAGAAGTTGGAAGAAATTTCAAATTGAAATAATAGTTACAGTCTGCTAAGTTCAAAGTCTCAACAATCTGTTATCATGAATTTACTTTTTATTATACATAAAATCTCTTAGATTGGCATGACAAAATTTGGAGAATATTTTTCCAGATTTTTTTTTTTTACTGAAAGTCTTCAAGTATCGAGTATTATTTTAATTACTTCAAGTTAATCTTTTGTTTTTTTTTTTTTAAGACAGAAGGACAGTGAGAGAGAGACAGAGAGTCAGAGAGAATCAATTTTTATTGAGTTTTTCACATGACTTTCGTTGTTCTGACACTTAGTTTTGTATGTGGGTGCTGGGGTTTGAACCCGTGTACTTGCATATGCCGGGTAAGTGCTGTAACTTCCGAGCCACCCGCCAGCCCCCACTTTAAGTTAATCTTGAAATTAGTAGTGAGGTAAATTTTTAGTGTCTGTGAGCCTTCTTGGTACAACATTTGTATGCTCCATGTTACCTCAAATTTAATTTGTTCAAAATTTAATTTGTCATCTTTCCCCATAAACCACATCTGACTCATGATTCTTTGTCACAGTAATTGGTACCACCACAGAAAAATCTTCCCAACCCCCCAAATACTGTAGATCATCCTAAAATTTGGTCTCTTTCCACATCCAGTTGTTCAGTAGGTCTTAAATATCTCTTGAAAGTGGTCCCCTTTTCCTGTCCCCACTCTCCTAATAATTTGTTCTAGGGGGTCCTGGGTTATTGTGATGTTTTCCTAAATGCTCTCCTGCATCCGATCCACTCCCTTCATCCCATACTTTTACCAACATGGAATGGCTAAGTCATGTACATGCTTAGGAATCCTTCAACAGTGCCCCACACAATCAAGAAAGTCTGTCCCAGAAAGTGCCTCCTGGTTTGATGGACTCTTCTTTTGTAAAAGTCTTTTTTCCCCCTTTGTGTCTCTGTGCATTATTCTCGGTTCTTGCTCAACTGATTTAGCCCAAAGGAGCTGCTTGCTCTGCCCTACGGATGGTGTCTCTGTCTCAATCTCCAGTCCTTCCTCTAAATGGTCACCTCTTACTGTTACCTCAAGGCTGGGCTCCAGAGTGAGTCATATCCCCTCCCTATGTTCCCAGCTCAGATATTTACCATACATCATATACGCATCAGGCAATGTTTTCCTCATTCTTGATATAGTCGCTGACCTTCCCATCACACACTAAGCAACCCGAAGGCAATGATATGTTTTTACATTATTCCTGTATGCCAGCACATAGGTCCTGCTCAACAAATATTGGGAATTTGCTTATGCAAGTAAATGAATAAATCACAAGGCAAGGATGACTTAAAATTATATTTACTAGATCAGTCATTCATTATATTGTCTAGCCATTTATCCTTCTAGAAATTGTGAATTGTCCTGTCTAATACAGGGATGAAGTAGTGCTTGAGTCTGGCATAATGTCTTATTTTGATATCAAAAATATTCAATAGAGAAATGTATTCTTGGCTTTAATTTTGCTCTCTTTTTTGTCCTGATTTCCAAGATGTTTTGTCAAATGTTGTCTTACTAAAATATAAGAGTACATTTTCAATTTTTAAAGAAAGTTTTAAAGACATCAATACTGAACATACTTGTGTCATTGAGGTTATTAAAATGTTCCCATCCATTGGATGTTAAAACTATTTTCATGCTCTGAGGCTGGTAGAGTGCTTGCCTAGCGTGTGCTAGGCCCTGGGTTCAATTTCCAATATAGAGCAAAAACTAAACAACTATTTACATGGTAGTCACATGAACTCATGGAGACTGGAGGGTGGGAACGTGGGGGAGTCATCTCAGAAGGAGATCTCTGTCCTCCACGAGATATCCATTTAACTCAGGGGTCTTCTGGGGGAAACAGCAGCATGGGGAACCCAAGCTGGGCATCCATGACATGGCATTAGCCCTGGATAACTAAGTATATATACATCGGTTCTTGAATGTTTGATAATGTTTTCCCCTCAATTGTAACTGTATATCCATATAATTAAAAAAATGCTAAGTAGGAATACATACATATGTATCTCCAAAAGGAAAAAAACATATTTGGATTGATGTTTTAAAACTAATTGAAATTTGCTAAAAAATAAAAAGTGGATTTGCACTAAAAAAATAAAAGAATAACCTAGAAGTATTTACATATTCTCCCGAAGTTACTGCTTTGTTCCTCTCTCCAGCCATTTAACTAAAAGATTTAGATTGACTTCCTCTCACTCTTTTTTCCAGTTACTAACTTTCCCATCTGTCATTTAATTTACTTATAGGTATCACTGCTCTTTTTTTTTTTTTAAAGAGAGGGGCAGTGAGAGAGAGAGAAAGAGAGAATCAATTTTATTTAGTTTTTAATGTGCCTTTCATTGCTGTGACACTTTGCTGTGTACATGGTACTGAGGTTTGAACCTGTGTACTCAGTCATGCTGGGCAAGCGCCTTAACTGCTGAGCCACCCCTCCAGCCCCTGTATCACGCTTTTGTGATATTTCTTTCATACTTCACATTGATACATATTTATGTTGTATATGTGATTGCATCACATGTGTGTGCAAACTAATCATTAGTGTTTATTAAATTTTAAAGGGTCAAAAGGGAGAAGCTGGAAGACATGGAATTCCTGGACAACAGGTATTTTTCTTTGATATAAAACTAACTAATGACCCATTTAACTGGGCCATGCTGAGATATGTTTAGTTTGAAGTAAAAATGAGTGGGACAATGTAGATGTAACACACTTTTAAAGCATACAAGGATGTAAATGCCAGTTGGTGCGGGTAATAATGATTTTATTTGTTTTATATTTTCACTTTATAATCCTGCTAAAATTAGTGGCTGTGAACTTTTTTTTAAAAAAGAATGACAGTGAGAGAGAGGGAGAGAAAGAGAGAATCAACTTTATTTAGTTTTTTGTGTGGATTTCATCACTCTGATACTTTGTTGTGCATGTGGTGCTGGGGTTGGAACCTGGGTCCTGGCGCATGCCAGGACAGTGCCATAACCACTGAGCCACCACTCCAGCCCTAGGCTGTGAACTTTTATAGTGCTTTTGTTTTTTTTCTGGCTAACTGTTGAAAGTAGAAAATTTCACGCATTTCTGGGAGTAGTCACTGACCAGAGGCTGCTGACTACAATGGTGACGTCTCCATATTTACCATTGAATCTTTTCTTCTTGAAATGTGAATTGTTGGGGGCACAGATGGTGGAGGAATGTACTTATTTTTCTCCGGTTTGCTCAGAGATATAATTTACTGCATCAGAGACTTACTAAAATGCTCTCCTGAGGGACCGCGTTGTGAAACAGATACACAAGAAGGTTGTTTGCCTGCTCTCCTGATGGGACTCCTCTCGTTAGGTAATGCTCCAGCGAGTTGCCATGTGGTGTGGAAGATCAGTCAGAGGCAGAAGCACAGCAGTGATTAACACTCATGTAGCACATCTGCTGCTGTAGTGCTGAAACTTCAGTGCCAAGCTCAACTCCAGCTTGGGCTGGACTGAAAGGGCAAGTTGTATATATATATACATACATATGAGTCCTCCATGGGGTGGACCTCCTGCTCTGGGTGTGGATAGGAGAAAGAGCAATTACACTAGAGATAGGGAGATAAAACTGTAGCAATGTCTTCAGAGACAAGGCTCCTCTGGGTTCCTCACTTGGAGGAAGGAATATGAGAGCCCATGGAATAGAATATTTGGAAACAGGCTGGGCTCTATGGTGACTCTGGAGGCTGAGGTTGGAGGATCACAAGTTTGAGGCCAGCCTCAGCAATTTAGTGTGACATTGTCTATAAGTAAAAGGGGTTGTGGATGTAGCTCAGTGGTAAAAGCCCTCTGGATTTAATCCCCAGTAACATGCAAATACACATGCACACACACACAATTATAATACAGGTTGTCTTTAATATTAGGATGGAGGCAAGTGCTAAGTAGTTAAGAGTTTAGAAGCTAACAATAGGAGCAAAAGTCACTGAAAGAAGAAATTGAGTTTGCGTATGTAAAACTGTGTTCAGTAAGAAATATCTTTTAATTTTTATGCTCCTCAATTTGACTCAAACCCAATTGATGATACATGCAGCTCTATTCCTGTTCCCCTACCTGGCAAGACAGACTGACCCTCTCAGTTTCCCTAAATTAACAACACAGTTCTCTATAAATAGCTGTTGTCATGGGACCTCTACCCCTTATTCATTCAATCTCCACAGACCAGGACTTTCAGCAAGAATTCTTACTAAAGGTAACTCTCTGAACAGAAGGATATGTCCTTTTGAATTTGAGTTGAAACAGCTACTTACTGACTTACCGATGATTCTTCTTCCAAGGTCCTATGAAGTTGGGCTTTTTTGCTCACTTCTCAAGCAAATTAATGTGCTGTCTTTCTTAAGACACGTTGGGTTCCCCAAAAAGTGTCTGCCCTGGATTTGTTGGAAGCTGCATTTCCCACTGCCCAGAACTGAGTCCCACCTGGAGCACTGGGGGTCAGAGCTGCTATTGCTTTTCCACAGCTGAGCAGCTGTCCCCACCTCTTCACGTAAACAGTCTTAGTCACCTGTCATTTTACTGAGTGCTCACACGTGTGATATTTGGGCCCTCATTTTGTGAACAGTGTCCAAACGATTGCTTTCTCCTATGAACTCATCTTAATGAGTTCCTGGATCACAGCTGTTTCTAGTCTCAGCTCTAATTCATTTCTCATCCCCACGACTTACTATTTTTCTTTCCTCTTACACTGATTCCAGTTGTAGGATTTTGTCTGAGAGGGATCACTTCTTCGTTTCTTCAGAAACAAACCTCAGTATTAAAGAATGGCCTTACAGAAAATGTTTGACTTGTTACAAGTAGAGCATCCCTCAGCTAAAACATTGCAACCGAGTCTAATTCAGAGTTCAGATTTTTTTTTTTAAGTTTGGAATATTTGCATTTTACATGAGATACCTTAGGGATGTGACACAGGGCTAAACATGGAACTCATTTATATTTCATGCACAGACATATAGCTGTAAGGGAATTTTACAGTGTTTTTAATTTTCCATTTGTGGCATCATGTCATTACTCAAAACATTTCAGATTTTGGAGCATTTGTGTTTTCAGATTAGGCATACTTAACCTATCATAGATTTTTATATGAAAACTAAATATTTCATGGTTTTATGCTCATATTTTAATATGCAAATATCTTCTCTGCATTTCTTTTGTGACAAACATTGATTACACTTAATATTTTCTTCCTTTTGTTTAATTTGGATATCCATGTTTAAAGAACTTGAAAATAAATCAAAAGGTGTGCCCCCAACTCAAATTTCATCGTGTGAAATATATTAAATTTCATATTGAGGTGCTCCACATGGATTTTTGATTTTGAAGTTTAAATATGAAACTCTACTTGTGTAAGTGAAAGTTCCACTCCTTTTCCTGAACTGAGTGTGGGTGATTTTAAAGTCCGAGTATGCAATGGATTTCACAAATAAAAAATTTTGATGCTTTTCCTGAGAGTTTTCATCATCTAAAATGTTATTGGAATGAATATGTAAAAGAAATAAGTGTGAAAGTATTTAATAGAGCCCTTCATGTGTATCTGGTAATTATAATGATGAATGGTAGCTCCCCAGTGTTTTTTACGATTTTGAAAAATATCATATCTTACATAATACTACCTCTCCAATATTTTAATTACAAACAGACAGTGATTTATGTACTGGAGAAATAGGCATTTTCTCTCTAGTCACTTTTAATAGCATCTTCAATTTATCCCTAATCAATAGTAATTAATCAAAACTTAATTTTAAGAACATGAACTTGGGAAAATAAACTACCATCTGAACCACAGGATACAAAGAATAAATATATTTAATATCACTTGAGTTTTCTTTTACTTAAAATAATAATGTACTTAATGTCCAGTATAATTTCATTCTAATCTTCATGATTTGACCTGCAGCATATTAAAATATTTATCTGATAATGAAAAATTTATCAAATCAAAAAATTATATTATTCAGACAACATTTTCTAGTCATTAGCCTCCTTTAAAAAGGCAAAAAAGTTTAAGTATTTATGACATTAATTCTATCAGTTTTGAAACTGAGAATTAAAGTTTGATTAAATATGTGGTAAAGGTATGTTGCATTACTAGTACTGTGGGTTTATACATTTATTACAGTTTTTTTTTCCTATTGATTTTCAAAGGGAATTCACGGCCATCATGGTGCAAAGGGAGAGGTATGTTTCTTCATATCGGATATTCCCTTTATAGAGTCCTCATTACTTGGGTTTTCAATACTGTCCAAATCTAGATTTTGGTGTTGTAAATAGAAAATGTCTCCCAACATCTTCAGTAGAAGCTGTTAATTAGATTTTTAGAATATGGGTATTTATACTGAATTAAGTGTAAAATACCATGCATTTGACAATATCATTGATTATTCTTCACAACTGGGAGCTGCATTTTTCTGTGTATTTTTCAATGAAGTATAGTGTGCGTATCTTCACTAGAATGCAAGCTCCTTGGAACAGGGCTCTGTCATGTCACGATGAAAGCCTAACACTGTGTGAATGGCTTTCACAATATGCTTAGTAAATGGTGCGTATTTGTAGGACTGCGTAGCTGGACGTGAGGATAAATGACTGTTTAGAGGGTATGAAATTTCTTTCATGGTCAATGATGGAATTTTCCTCATAATTTATATATATATACATATAAATGTAGATATTCATAGCCTTAATGACTTCTATGATGCAATTATGCCTTCTGAAATATTTAAATAGAACTTTAAAAGATTTCCTTTGGCTTTAGAGAGGTGAAAAGGGAGAACCTGGTATCAAAGGTGCTGCTGGACCGAAAGGAGAATCTGGGGTGGATGGCCTGATGGGGCCTATGGGTCCCAAGGGACATCGTGGGGAAGCAGGTCCTCAGGGACCTCCAGGATTGGATGGAAAGCCCGTACGTATTCTGCTTCTTTCACTTGTTTGATTATTTTTGTTGCTTTTTACTCTTTATGAGCATTTTATAACCACTGATAATTTGATGGCAGGGAAGAGAATTTTCAGAACAGTTCATTCGCCAAGTTTGCACTGATGTATTAAGAGGTAAGTCTCAAATATAATTTTTAAAAACTTCCTTCAGAGTACAGCAATAATACAGATGCTTAGTAGAAATTGTGGAAAACACTGCTACGAGAAAAAAGAAAATAGACATTTATAAGCCTTGATATGAACTTTTGTATAGATATATTTATAAATATTGAGTATTATATATTTGTTGTTTTTTAGTAAAGCAATTATTATTTTATAATTAATTAAATTTTATAACATACATCTCGATAACAAAATTCATACATTTGAAGATCTATAATTTACCAATTTATTTTGGGGATACTTTGGCTTTTTGTCTTATTTTAAGCAGTTGTTGCAATAAAATTATTGGAACAGAAGAGTGACTACATATGTAAATTCCTAGAAATGAAATTATTGGCTGAGAGATGTGTATATATTCGGTGATCATAGATTTTTCTCCATAAACCTAAAAATTGCTTAGAAATATTATTAACTCTATCTCACTATTTAAAAATAAGGGGTGGGGTTTCTTTGTTTTTAAGCTCAGCTACCAGTCTTACTTCAGAGTGGCAGAATTCAGAATTGTGATCATTGCCAGTCCCAGCATGGTTCTCCAGGTGTTCCTGGGCCACCTGGTCCCATAGGCCCTGAAGGTCCCCGAGGATTTCCTGGTTTGCCAGGTAGAGATGGTGTTCCTGGACTAATGGGTGCTCCTGGACGCCCCGGTGCCAGAGGACTAAAAGGTACTCAGTTTGTTTGAGTAAATAAATGAACAAAAAAGAGGCAATTTTTTTGGTGTTTAAATTCTTTATTCACTTAATAGGTAAAAGTTCATCTTTGGATTCAAGATGAAAAAAATTTTTTTTTGTAAACCCCCAAGCCTTTAAGTAATTTATCACCTGAGTTAAAGAGCAATTATTCTATTTTATTGAAGCTGTATTCTCTGTCAGACCAAGATGTTAAAGTTGTGAACATGGGAAGTTACAGATGTGATAACAAATTTAAAAATTTTAATTGTGTCTCATAAGGTCTTTAAAACAAAATCACACTTTTTCCTTTGTTTTGACCTTGGTGCTTTCTATGCTGTTATCTTATGAAAAAAACTTTTTTTCTATTACAGGAAAAATTAGGTTTTACAAGTAAGCTTCCTACTAGCCCACAATTTACTTCTCTGACTTTGAAATTTCATGTAAAATGTTGCTTGATATTTCTTCCATTTTAATTTAATATCATATGAGCAATTCAGACATTTCATGAAAGCAATAAAAGAACAATTATGAACATAAGTAATAATGACAAACCATTGCCTTGTCTTAATATTTAATTCCCCTTACGTCGTTGATCTTGACCACTGATAAATTTTGAAAATTTTGCTTCAATTTTTTTTCCCACTAGTAATAAAGAAAATAGCAGACTATTTTTTTTAAGAGAAAGTCAACTTTTATATGTGTTTTAATCTGGACTTTGTTTTTCGAACACTTAGTTGTTTATGTGGTGCTTGGTTTTGAACCCAGTGTTGTGCATGCCAGGCAAGTGATCTACCACTGAGCCACTGTGCTCCAGCCCCAATGGCAGACTAGTTTTGAACAGATATTTTTCTTTCTATATGTGTGTTATTGGCTTTGGGAGAAACATCCTGAAGGCAGCGATTTTACAGAAAAAGAAGCTTACTCACATGTTTGATACTTTGCAGGCCTACCAGGGAGAAATGGGGCAAAGGGAAGCCAAGGTTTTGGGTATCCTGGAGAACAAGGCCCTCCTGGTCCCCCAGGTAAGAACTGGCATATGCTTGTAAGTAGTATTGCAGCACTCTTTCTTTCTTTCTTTCTTTTTATTTTTATTTTTTTAAGGTAAGGTCTCTCTAAATTGCCCAAGCTGGCTTTGAAATGTAGGGCTCAAGTAATCTTCCAGCCTCAACCTCCCAATCAACTGGAACTACAAACATGTACCACCATACTTAGCTTGCTGCATGTGTTGCTTTAAGAAAAATTATCATAAATATATGACAAATAATTTCAAATCAAGACATTTATTTCCTTTTCAGAAACACTGTGGTTTAGCTTCTAGAATTTTATCATTTATTACCTTTATCCATGAGCATTTAGAATGATCCGTTGCTTAGACTCCTTGGAAGATCTAGAGTGGTTTCAGTCACCTCTGCCTAGCTAGTGTGTTTAATCTTTATGATTCTTGGGGAAGCAGAATAATGCTGAAGTAGAGTCTTAGGTAACCTCTGCTAGCTGTGCTAAAAGCTTTACTGTGCCTCAGTTACCTTCTTCATAAAATGAGGGTAATGCATCATAACGTTATGGGAAAAAGAAATGTTAATGTATGTGGTGTTTTCAGAACAGTGCATATCAATCAGAACTGTGTTTTTAATAAATGTTTGCTATTTTTGTTCAAGATAACTAATGAAGCTTTGGAGTAGAACAAATGATTTACTACTATTTATTTAAAACACTTAGAACATTACCTATAATCAGGGTTAAGTGTTAAGTAAATGTTTATCAACAGTAGTAGCAGGAAATAGAGTAGAATAAAGTGTCCCAATTACTCTACTCTGTCCCTCGATTTGAATATTTTGTTTTCATTTTGAAACATCATCTTTAGAAATTCAGTGTCCTAAGTTAACTCTCCTCAAATATATTAAAAGAACTAACCAAGTTGATAAAGTACTGCTATAATATCTTTGCATATTGAAAGCTATTATACTATAATCATGACAATGTATTTAGATGTGAAATCTAAATATATATTTATATGATTGAAATAGTTACTTTTGCTGTGAATATATCACAAAATGACTTTATTAAGCTTTGACTTACTTTATATTACCTGCTAATTTAATATAGTATTGGCAAAAGATAGGCAGAAAGAAAGAAATATGTTTGAACAATCCATGAATTATGATGTTAAAATGTTAGCTCAGTGTCTTAATTTATACTTTTTTATGGTTGTTTTTCAAAGTGAGAAGCTTGTAGAATCCCAAGAGAATTACTGTGAATATGTGAAATGCTGGAAGAACTGTTTTTCAGTTTAAATTTCTTGCAGAATCAGCTATTTCCCCACCAAAGCCCAAGTCCTCTGTTCACATGTTGCTCGTGTCCCATCTCAGGTCCCGAGGGCCCTCCAGGAATAAGCAAAGAAGGTCCTCCAGGAGACCCGGGAATTCCTGGCAAAGATGGAGATCATGGGAAGCCTGGAATCCAAGGGCAGCCGGGCCCCCCGGGCATCTGTGATCCCTCCCTGTGTTTTAGTGTGATTGTTGGACGCGATCCATTTCGAAAAGGACCAAACTATTAGTTTCCGATGCCTCGTTCAGCAACCTAGGCATGGTGCTTTTCTTTTGTGGTCTTTTACATCTCAGGAAGATAACCAGCAGTAATCCCTTGAAAAGAAACTAAAGTACCTCGGTGTTTTTATTATTGTCTTTAAGGAAAAATATATAAAAGGTCACATCCTGATGTAAAACACTCCTCAATAATGTGGAGCTTTGAGATTAGTAGCATTAATTAAGTCTCAAAGGTTTCATATAAAGTCCATTTTTAAAAATCAAAGTTCAATTTAAAAATCCACCATTGCCTGTTAGCCAATTTGTTACTGTGAAATACTTCACATTCAGCCTCCATACAGTGGAGATTTGATTTCATGTTTGTATTTCATATTGCTTATCTCATAGCTCATGTATCACATGAGCCATAATATATATGGTCATTCGAAACAAGATTGGGCTGATATTCATCTGGGATAGATGGTACAGTTTGCCCTCTGTACGCAGGTTCTACATCCACAGATTCAATCAATGGTGGATTGAAAATACTGTTTTTAAACTGTCAGTACTGAATATGTGCAGACTTTTTTCCTCTTGTCATTATTCCCTAAACAACACAATATAATAGCTATTTACATAGCATTTACCTTGTCTTAGTTATTATAAGTAATCTAGGGATGATTATTTAAAGTATATGGAAGGATGTGCATGGTTATTTCCAAATACTATGCCATTTTTATAAAAGGGACTTAAGTATCTGTGGATTTGGCATCCAGAGGGTGTTGGTAGAGGTCCTAGAACCAATCCCCCAAGGATGCTGAGGTAGAACTATATTGCCACATGAGTCATTTACTCTGGTGTCTGTGCCTATTGGTTGGGGTCAGTGGATTGCTTGTTGTTCAATGTTTTCAATATCACCTCTGAATGTTATCAATGTGTTTCTTATTTCACTTTCAAGCTGTAAAATCAAATCCATGATAATGTTAAAAAAATAGTACATTTGAATGGTCAAAAACATATAACTTTGAAAATATTTCAGAAGAAATGTTTCCTTGTACATTGTGTTCAAAGAAAGCATTACTTCAGAAGTACTAAAGATTTCATGCTTACTGATTAATTGAAATGTTTGCTGTATTCCTTCATTTTCCATTTCACTTACATGTGTATGTTCATGCATGTTAATTTTCATCATAGCAAAGCTATTGGGAATAAATGCTCTAGTTAAAAGAGTATTCCACAAATCCTAGTATGTTTTCATATCTTTAGTACACTTGGAATTTATTATGAACAATCTTTGTGTACTGTACTTAATGCTTCTATAAGGAACAGAATTTGAGTTATTTTGTGTTTGTCATGCTCAAAATTTTGTTACATGCTTGTTACTCAGAGTACAATAAAGTTTTGTGTGAGCTTAATCATAGTCTCCTTTTTATATTTAATGATTGAGTACATTATCCATATTGCATGGTGATTTACTTATCATTTCACTTATTAGATTGTCTACCCTATTCTTAAATAATTGGATCATCTGAAATAAGAACTCACAAGTTGAGTTGATGAGTTCCTTATCTGAACAGGTAGAGCAGTTATTTTTCTAGCCTACTCATGGACTTTTATCTGCGTTTAGCTTTGTTGATGTGTAAATTATACCATCTTTATGAGGACTTTGGAGGATATCAAAGTACATAAAGTTTAGTAGCCAAATGAGCATAAGGCTTCCCCAGCAAAGCCCAAGCATGCTTGGGCTGAACAATCTTACTACCCCTGTTCTAATTATGGCCTTTGTGTCTACAACCTTGTAGAGAAACAAAATAAGATCACTGGTATCATGCCCTAATTCATTCAATCAACATTTACCATATCACCATTAAGTGCCAGGTACTATGCCAGGTATACAATGGCAATATAGTTAGAATCTGGCCTGAAAGAACTCATGTTTAATGTGATAAGTAATTAGGTGATTCAAATGCATTCATTCTAAGAAAGAAGTACTACAGAAAAGTATATGATATTTTGGATTTGATTTCACCCTCCCCATCTATATGTTGAAGTCCTAATCCCCAGTATAACTAAACTATATTTAGAGGTAGGTCTTTTAGGAGATAATTAAGATTAAATGAGGTCATAAGGATGGGGATCTAATCAGCTAAGACAAAATTGGTAGGTTTTTGTGTTTATTTGTTTGTTCTGTTTTTAAGAGAGAGGACAGTGAGAGAGAGAGAGAGAGAAGACCAATTTTATTTAGTTTTTCATGTGGCCTTCGTTGCTCTGTGACTCCTTTGTGTAGTTGTGTACGTGGTGCTGGGGTTTGAACTCTCGTAATCGCGCGTGCCAGGCAAGTGATGTAACCGCTGAGCCACTGCTCCAGCCCCAGGATTGGTGGTTTATAAGAAAAACTTGTCCTCCCTTACTCACTCAACTGTTCTCTTCCCTCTCCACTGGAACACATAGTCCAAAAGCCTTTTTGCAACCCTAGAGAGAGCCCCCACTAGAAATCAAATGTGCTGCCACACTGATTTTATCATCCCAGCTCTGGAAGTTTGTGAAAATAAAGTTCTGTTGCTTAAAGCCACTCAGTCTGTGATACTTTGTTATGGCAATTCAAGCAGTCTGGTGCTGGTGCTTTTGGGGAAAGCCTCTGTAAAGAGAGGTTTATAAATGGAGATTTGACAGGCTAGGAGCTGTTAGTATAATCAAATCATGTAAAGGCAGAGAAAATGAGAACAACCTAGACGATCAGGAAAAGAATGGGGAACTCTATGAACAAGAAAACCTATGGGATATAAGCCATCTCTTCTTTCAGTGTCTCTTTTTCTAAAATTGGTGTTTCAAGATGAAATATTTCTGTAACTTATGATGGCATATTGTTATGTCCAAACATATTTTTTCCTGCAGACAAATTTTTGACCAATCCATAATGTACCTAATTTTAAGAATGCGTAAGTGAGTGTCTTGCAAAGTTATTTTTGCACCATAGTAGTTCATATAGTTCATCAACACTATATGTCACCCAGGGTCTTTTAGTGATCAAAAGCATGGTTTCTAGACTGAGGTGTAGTTCAGTGGGAGGGTATTTGTCAAGCATGCATGAGGCCCTGGGTTAATCTCCAGAACCACAAGGACAACAGCATGATTTCTGTAGCAAGATTGTCTGGGTTCAAATTCCTACTTTCTGTTTCTATCTGTGAGTCTTCAGAAATTAAGTTATCGTTTTTAAATTTCTTCACATGTTAAATTGGGGCTATTAATAATACCTCATAGCATTAAGAGGATTAAATGAGATGAAATGAAAGAAATTTATCAGTGGAATAAAGTCATACAATTTACCAGAATCACACAGTATGGAGTTAGCCGATCCCAAGAGCGAAACATTTAAAAGACTTATTCAAAAAATTTAATGTGTGTAACTGAGGTTGATAAAGTTGACCTGATGCATTGTCATTCAGAATGAAACTCCCTCTTAACAGTAAGAATAATTCTTAGTAAACACTGTCTTTGCCAGATTTTGACTACCTTGATATAAAGTGTAAAGTTGCAACAATTTGGGAAGAAATAAAGAACCTTGTCATTTATAGTCTTGAGATACTGTAGTTTGTCCTTGGTGTTTAGAACTTTACTGGGTACTCTACTTAATTTACATCACAAAGACATTTTTACTATGAATGGTGTTTGAACTCATTCTTTGATCTCCAGCAGAGGGCAGCAAAACCCATGTGTTTTCCCCACCCCCAGCCTATTAAAAGCTTTTTCTCATTGTATTAATCATAGAAGTTATCTCATATTTTTTAGCTCAGACATTTCCTCATTTTTGTAAGTATGGTTAGGTTTATATCCTTAAAACACAGTTATTCTAAGGGAGAAAAAATAACTTCATAAGTAAACACCTAAATCAGAGTTGATGTGTAGGAATTTGCATGTCCTATCTGCTTTCTCTTTGTGTGATTCTGATTATTAAAGTACTCCGGCAATTGATAACTCAGTCGTCAGAGAAGAGATTCAACGGTCACTCCTGGTAATAGTAATGGACTTGGCCTGCTGGCGCGATTTCAGTCTGCCGGAGGCAGACTCTTCTTAATATCTAGATATCTCAGTGGATTGTGGAAGGACTTGCTTCCTAGTCCTGGCACAGTAGGTTGCATAGATGTCAGCGCAAGAGATAGCTCTGTGCCTTGAACATTGGGGGCCTCTGTTTTGAGGACCCTTGGTAGAAGGAGGGGGAGCACAACGGAATCTCAAATTCAGACTTTAAGTCAAATTAAGTTGTAAGGGAAAGAGCAGAAATCAACCCATATGTTAGTTGCATTGGTTAAATTGAGCTGCAAAGGTTTCTCTTTGGAATGTTTTAACAAACGTTTATGTTATCCTAGAAATTTTATTTTTGCCCCAAATAACACATGTGAAGAAAGGAACATTACTGTAATGATAACTCACTAAATTATTACTGGGTTATGCGTTCCCTTATGACTTTCAAAGAGGAGTTTTGAATAAATAGATGTCAAAAGTCCTGCTGATGTTTTAATTAAACAACTTGCAATAGAGATTGAAGGATCTCATTCTGAATAAGGGAAGAATTGAAAAGCAGTAAAAGTGTTTTTCATTATGTCCCCAGTTCAGCTGCCATTTCAAAATAATATACTAAAAAATCACGTGTAGAAAGTAACATTCCTTTTGACATCTAAAATAAAATTATGGCATAAATCATTTTGGAAAAAAAGATAATAGTTCTGTGACATGTGACCTTGGGTAAATCTTATAACTTTTGTGAATCATCTGGTTTTTTTTTTTTTTTCTTGTTACAAAACAAAAGGTTTAAGTTACTCTGTTTTTCAACCCTGGCTGTACTCTGAATCTCTTAGGCAACTTCTAAGAAATTCCCTTAACTTGGGTCCAGAAGTTCTGGCACAATTGATTTGCTTTCCAGGCAGAGGAAATTAACTTCTGCAAAGGTCTTGAGCCGGCGCCCAGCTCAATGGGATAGAAAGTCATTCTGTGTCTTCACGTTTTAGAAGCTGATAGTGTGGCATGGTGAAAGATAAGGATGGAGACACTGGGAGTGGGAAACGGAACAGAAAAAGAAAGAAGGGAGATCAAAGAATTTTGCGAGATTTTAAGGAGGAAACAACAAAGAGATTTGTGCTTTAGATAGATCACTTTGATTTCAGGGAAAACAGATGAAACCAGCAAGATTCCAAGTGCAGAATGTAATTAAACATCATTACAGTCTCTCTGGGGATAATGTGGAAAATAATAGATGATAAGACAGAAGCAGGGGATGGTGGAAAAGATCATCAATTCATTCTACTAAAATCCTGGATAACTTCCAGGATCGTTACATAGTGTGAGACTAATGTGTGGACCAAAGCTTTAGGTTTTGTCCTATGGTTGGGCATAGGATAAGCTTGATTACAGGACTCAAGGCTGCATCTTTTAGGGACCTCCTTTGAGAATGTTGTGATCTGAAATGTGAATGGAAAAGTATTGATTTCAGTTTTTCACTGGGGCAAAATATGCTGCACTATTTCCTC
Source organism: Aplodontia rufa (assembly GCA_004027875.1). Classification (NCBI taxonomy): domain Eukaryota; kingdom Metazoa; phylum Chordata; class Mammalia; order Rodentia; family Aplodontiidae; genus Aplodontia; species Aplodontia rufa. The sequence continues at coordinate 65,005 of PVKS010005402.1, read as the reverse complement.
TGATGGTAACTGGAAGTCTCTCCTCTCAAGTCTTCCTCACATCACATTTACTGAATGTAAAAGTGAAATGTATCTGCTTCTCTTTCTCTCAGATGCTTGAGGATTCAGAGAATATTATTTTGCTCATGCTGGGATCCTTTAGGGGCACCTAATGGTAAAAGTGCATAGCCGTTGTCAAATGCACATGTGTTAAGGGTGTGATGAATGAGCTTTCTAATTATGACACTCAAGCAGACTGTGTTGGATGAGCAGCTGAAAGTTTGTGTAATGAGTGTCATCTTGGCTGGAAATGCTCAGTAAATCAAATTGACTGCTTAAGATAAAGAGAAACACTCCAATCTCCCCAGATCATTATTTAAATTCTAGGAGAAATCACCAGAGCTCTTAAACAGAAATGGTAAATAGAAGTTTTTAGAGTCAAAAGCCAGCAATTTTAAGTGGTTGCCTGGAGGAACACAAAAGCTTAGATATGACTTTCTTTACCTTAAGGACAAAGTGGACAAAGATTAAGGGGGATGGGGAGTAGAGGAGACAAAAGTTTTGTGCTTCCTGTCAGGGGCTGGATTTAGGAAAAATAAAATCTATTCAAAACTGAGGTTTTTTTTTTTCCATCTGTGATCTAGGGATTTTGGAACAACAAACTGGAATTCATGACTTTAATAATACTTTTATTAATAGAGAACCAGCTATATAAAATTGGTAAATTTCATGCATTTTGCATACTAAAAATACTCAAGTGCAGATTTTTCATGATTATGTAGGAATTATGGAACAGCAAGAATTGAAACTTAAATCCTGTCACCAAAGAGAAGGTCATGTATATTTTCTTCTCTTTTGAGAATTAAAAGTGAAGTGATTTTTCTCATATTTTTAAAACTGGTGCACTATATTTCTACATAACGGTGGGATTTGTTGTTATATATCCACACATGCACATAATGAAACAATATACTTTGGCCAATATCCCTCCCCTGTCTTCCTCTTAACCCCCGATTCCTTTCTTCCCTTCTACTGACTAATTTCCCTTTAATTTTCATGAAACCCCTCAATGTTCTTTCTTTTCCTTTCTCCTTTCTAATTAAGTGAATTTTTTGTGAGAATTTTTACTCTCCTATTGAAGAGATTCCTTCTTTCTCTTCATGGTGAATTTAATGATAAAAATTTTTTAGTAAATATCTGAGTTTACCTGAAGAATTATTAAAAAGGAGTGGAGCTTGGGTCATAATGTCCAATTCATATAAGCATTTGTGATTGCTCGCTAAGGGTTCTTAGTGGAAACCTCTGTCTCTGGTTATATAGTAAAACAGAAATATTTCCAGATTGGAGATTAAGAAATACCTGTAATAACTCCTTCTAGATGACTAGTCAAGAAGTGATAGCAACTAAGAGAAATATTACCTGTCATGTTAGACATGCTATCAGAAATGTATTTTCTCAAATCTCAACTTTTGTATTGAAGAGAATTCTACAGATAATTGAGCCTTGGAGGATTTCTCAGTACTTTGGGAAGAAAGCAGTTCTTTAGTCAGCTCACAGTTGAGGGACAAAAATTGAAGGGTGAGCTTGTAGAGCGCAGACTTGAAGGTAACCTGGAGAAGCTTAAACCTGGCCAGGAAATATGCTTCTGATATTATTTAGAAAGGATTTAATGAGAGGATAGTACAGAAGTGGTTGGGGTTTGGGTGGTTTTATAACAGATGATTGGTTTTCACAACATTGGGTTGCATGTATTCAAAGATGAGCCTCATTAAGCTCACTCATTGAAAGACTGAAAAACAGGCATCATTCCCCCATTCTACTTCTTTAATTATGAGTCAAGGGAAATCAGAGGTTTAGTTAAAATAACATTAGGGGACCAGACAAGAGGGAGTGAGAATCGGAGTGAGATGGTTGAGCATTACGGTTATCATGGATCTTATGAATTAACTTCCTACTTTTGATGCAAAGTATGAATGCTTATTAGCATTTTCCAGTGGAAAAGAGTTATGTGGAAGAATAGGAGAGAAGTCTTTGGTTAAAGATGTGTTTGTTCAGCACAAAAGTAAAGAATGTAAAGAACAAAGCATAAATTTTCAAATTTATTCTCTTCAAAATTTTAGACATCTTAAATCATTTCTAATCTATTTTCTCAAGGATCCCTTTGATCACAATATCTTTAATTAAATTTAAGAAATCTTACTTTTCCTATTCAACTCTCCAAGTTCCAGGGACAGCCCCTAGTATGTCTTTCATTTAACTGAAAAAAGCTCCTTCATACCTTGTCAGAGTTGGGATGTGGGGAAGATGTTTAATTCATCATAAGAATGAGTGGCACCCACCTAAAAAGGGGGAAAAGATAGCTGGCTCTGATTAGTCTTATGTTGCATCATATTATGATTCTGTTGTTCATTTCAAAGCAAACCAGTTAAAATTTTAGGGTCACAAACTCACATAAAAAAAAAACAATCACTGTCCCCAATAACACCCTGAGAGTAAAATAGATGAATGTTATTGTCTGTCCCCATGAAATGTTATTGGGCCACTGCAGGTTTTTTAAGAGTCCTGGGATCCAGGAAGGAAAGAAACACTGGATAGTTGTTAAATTCTGTCAAGGAGGATGTCACCTTTGGAAGTCACAAGTGACATTAACAACAACAGCTACTATGGATTTAGTGACTTTGAAAATGTTTGAAATGTGCCTCCTTTAGTATCCATAGCTTCCTAAGCAATGTTTTCATTTTATAAATAAAAATACTGAGCTTCATATACCAGACAGCGGTAAATCCAGAATTCAAACCCAATCCACCCGGCTCTAAGACTGTTGTTTCCAGTCTTACTATCACCGAAATGGGTTCACTCTCTGGTCTGTGTTGCAATACAATGTTCAGTTAGCACTGGAGGCCAATGAATCCTTTTGTAACTGTGTTCACCTGGCAGAAATGTGCACTGCCTGCAATTGATCTCATTCAGTTATGGGTCAAAGAGGGAGACAGATGCTGCCCTTTATTTCTTCTGCCTCTGGATTGTCATTCGAAAGTTTCAAAGTGACTCTCCCAAGTCAATTTGGGAACTTCTTCCACTGACATCTTGTGCAATCTCCCATGATGAGAATTTTGTCTTTAACCATGTATTACAATTGCTCTTTGTTACCTTCTGCTGAGAGCTGCGAGCCTGTTAACGGTAGCCTCATGCAGTATAAAAATGTTTTGGAAGACCACCTCTTGCCAAGGCTTGGTTTGAGATTCTTTTTGAGCTGCATTTGTGAGTGTAAACTTCTTATAAAGGTGGGTATATTCAATTCAAATTGAATGACTTTAAGAGTAATAGGGGGATGGCTCTCTAGGATACTTGGAGGTGTAGGGAGGGGGATGGGGAAGGGGAGGGTATATGAAGAACTCATAGGAGTCTGGAGATTGGGAAGATGGGGGAACCATCCCAGAAGCCGATGTCATTCCTCCACGAGCTACCCACTTAATGCATGAGTTCTTCTGGGGGAAACTGCAACAGGTGAAACCCAAGGTGGTTTATCTATGCTTTGACATTACCCCTGGATAACAAAGTTTATATCCATTTATTGCTAATGTTTTGGTAATGTTTCCCCCTCAACTGTATTTCTATATACTTCTAATTTAAAAAATTTTAAAAAATATAATTTGCAATAGTCTCCTCAAACACAGTATACTTACAGAAAAAAACTGACAGAAAATTCCAAGCCCTATATACTACAAACTCCAAAATATTGCCAAGAGAAGTTAAAGATCGGGAATGGAGCAGTGGCTTGGTGGTTACGGCACTTGCCCAGCATGCGCAAGTACAGGAGTTCAAACCCCAGCACCACGTACACAACCAAGTTTTGGAGCAACGAATGCATATGAAAAATTCTATAGAAATTGATTATCTCTGTCTCTCTCTCTCTCACCATCCTTCTCTCTTAAAAAAAAAAATTAAAGATCATGAAATACCATGTCCATGGGCTAAATAACTCAATATTATTAAGTTGTAATTTTCACCAAAATCATCAATATATAAAGATGGTCTAGGCATAAAAGAAATATTTTGCAGGTAATATGATTGTATATTTTTGCCATAAAAATGTTTTTTACAACACATGTTGAATCTCATGTAATTGTACACTGCAAATATGTATAGTTTGTTGTACATAATTGACCAAAAAAAGCCTGTTACAAAATAATGTAATGAATAATGCCAATGTATAATGTATATCAAATATTTGACCCAGACTTTATATTTTTGGCATCTGTTCCTGTAAAACATGGCTAATAGAATAGAAAGCACATTTACTTATTCCTCAAATATACTTCAGAGTTATGAAATTTTAAATCTCATTAAAAACATTAAAATTTAAAAAAAATAATAAAGGTGGGTATATAATGGCTATAGTCATAAAACATTGGTGAGTAATAAGCTAAAATTCTTAGAAGAGTACCTGGAACCCAGTAAAAAATATTAGCTATCATTATAACTTTCTGACAATCAGCTTATTAAGATCCTGTAGCAACATAAAGAACGAGGTATAAGAATGAAAATGTCTTTTATATCACAGGATTTGGACAGTCCTGTCACAATTTCCTAGCTGTGTAGCCTTGAACTTAATTGTGATAAGTCCCAGCATTCTTAACTTTGAAAGGGGAATGAATGGCAATAACATCTCTGAGGAGTGTTTGTAAATGCAATGATTTATTACCATCTGGTTATGATCACTAGTAGGACTAGGGGTCTGAGGTTAGCCACCAAAATCTGATTTGTAGTTAATTGCTCAAGTATTGGGACAAGTTTGACTCATACAGACAATTATCAGACCTCATCTCTCAACTTTGATTCTAGATTCTTCTTGTCTAGGCCTCCATATAACAGAATAAAGGAGTTCTCTTCAACGGCATGTCCTACCATCATTTAGGACGAACCTTACTACCAGAATGCTGTCATCCTCAGGGTAGCCCCACCCTTACCCCAGACCAACCGGTGGGGAACTGCTCTCTTTTTCCAGTAACTGAACAGGCCTCCTGACATCTAGATTGTGGCTTCTGTGGCTGCTTTTGGCAGGGCCACAATTTGTTGCTTTGTTCCTCTGCTTCCTAAATATGTGATAACAATGTTTTCTGGAATAAATCCATCTGCCTTGATGAAGGCTGTAGAATCAAGCCTCATTCTTCTGAGAATTGCAGTTAATTGTGAATTTTTAGGGCTTTTTGGGTGCATTTATAAAGGATTGCTACTATTTCAAGTACCCACTTGTTAAATATACTCATTAAATAACTACATTGAAGAAAAATGAAAGTGTTTACTTTTTCTGAGATTCTGGCGAAACTGAGTTTTACTATTTGAATGAAATTATATTTCTATAAAACTAATGCATTCAAACATTCTTTTCTATTATTGAATTTGTAAAAACAAAATGTGCTATGATGTCTTTGTTAGCATTTCTAAATCTTATATTATTTTATAGTAAACAGAAAAGCAAGGCTTTAAGGATTTTAAACATCAAGCCAAATTTAATGCCCTGAAAACATTGAACATTAATCAGTTTGCCAAAAAAATCAGGAGTGTGGGTAATAAGAAAAAAATATATATGTTAGGAAAATCACAAATTAATTTCACTTTTTTTCTGATGCTTTACTAATTTAATATTGATACTCTAAGGCATGACAGTGTTACCTAATTGTCAGTGAAATAATGTGATTTTCTGGTGCCAAATTCTGCATTCCACAAGACTGACTTCCATTGAAATTAGAAGAGTTTGTCAAATATTAGAGATACTTGCCTATTGGCATGGAAATTAAAGAAAAATATTCAAACACATAACTTTTTATGCGGAGAATTATCTAATTTCTACATTGGAAACTGGTAAAGAAACATTCTTCTCCAAATATGTATCTACATGAAAATCTGTCTAAATGCCCGTGAAATGAAATTTGTAGATAATGTTACTCAGGGGGAGAATACTGAGGGAAAAACAATTGTGATGCACAAAAATGCTTCAAATTAAAATAAATAAATTCAAGTAAATAACTATCTTCCCCTTTCCCTGTTACACAATTTTGAAGCAAACTGTGTTGGTCTGTGTTCTGCTTCCCCCCCCGCCCCCATCTCCTGCCTTTCTCTCTCTCTTTTTCTAACCTTCTTTCTTCTTGCTTATATAAACATCAAAATAAAAACCCAAACTTTATTTTGTTTGCTGTACATATTTTACAAATACAGTCGACTAACTTTAAAAAACTTTTTTGAGACAATAGACATATAAATATTTCATAAAGTATAATTTTATGATTTTTTCTTAATTTGTACATTTTGTGCTCTGGTTAGGACGTTTTTATATATGCTGAGACTGTGAAGATGTTCCTTCCCTTTTATTCTGTTAGCACTGTTTAAAAGAAATATGTACAATGAAAGAAAACTTCTACATCTGGGCTGTTAATATCAGTGGAACCAAAATTTTAAGTTATTTGAAGTTAAATAGCCACATATTTCTAGTGGCTTCTCAAATGAACAATATGGATCTAGATATTTTTATCTGTTTTTGCCAAAGGGCTATATAGCACTGTTTATTGAAAAGTGTCTTAGTACTTTCATATTTTTGTCAAAAATTAATTGATCATGAATGTTGGGTATACTTATTTTTGGTCAGTGTTTATTCAGTATGTTTATAGTTATAATTAGTTGATCATAAATGTGGAGTATGTTTTCCCATACCAGTATCACACTTCTTTGATTAGTATGGCTCTATAAAAAGACTTGAAATTAAGTAGCATAAATCTTTCAACTTTGTATCATTTCTAAAATTGTTTTGGTTATTTTGAGTCCTTTACATTGCCACAAAAATGCAAAAACAGTTTCAACCAAAAATATCAGTTTCTTAAAAAAAAATTCTGATAGGATTTTGATTGATCATTTGGGGGAGAATTTACATGAAAAGGTATTTAGTTTTTCCATCCCTGAACATGGTATATCTCTATTTTTTTTATCTCTTCTCTATATTATTTCTATAGGTAACATTTTGTGGTTTTCATTGTACAGGTTTATACACATTATTTAATAATTTATACACAAGTAATACATGCTTGTGGATGTTATTATAAATGTAATATTTTAAATATTAAGTTCCAGTCGTTCCTTGCTGATATGGTTCATAAAAATATTGTTGACTTTTTTATATATTGACTCCTAATCCTGGGACCTTGTTAAATGCATTTGTTATTATTTAGTCCAAGTAAATTTTGCATAATTTCCAAAAAACATATATTAGTAAAATAAATTTTCTATACTTTCCCTTTTATATTTTATTAGTTTCCACTCTTTATTTTTCCCTTCTCTGACTTCAGATTTAAATTCTTCCTTTTCTAGCTTTTTAAGGTAAATACTGCTTATTTGACTTTATATATTTCCTCTTGTATAATAGAAGCATTTAATGCTACCAATTTTTCTCCAAATATGGCTTTAACTAAATTCCAAAGTTTTGATTATGCTGCCTTTTAAATTACTATTAGGTTTAAAATATTTTCTAATTCCCCTTATGATTTTTTCTTTGATAGAAAGCTCAATTAAAACTTTTCATTTCTAAATATTTGGATATATTTCAGATACCTTTCTGTTATTGATTTTTAATTTAATTTCATTTTCTGAAAACAAACTCAATTCTTTTAAAATTAATGGACATTTTATGGAGCAGCATATGGTGTCTGGGAAATATATCATTTGCACTTGAAAAGAATCTGCATTCTGTTGTCATTAGATGGTGTGTTCTATAAGGTAAGTTTTATTGGTTAATAATATTATTTACTTAATGATTTTTCTGTCTATTTATTCTCTCAGTTGCTTAGGGAGGAGAATTGAAATCTGTTATAATTGTGGATTTGTCTTTCTTTTTAGTTTTAGCAGGTTTTACTTCATGTATTTCATAGCTCTCTTACAGGGTGCATATACTTCTAGGAATGCTATGTCTGCTTAATAAACTGACCCCCATCTCAGTATTAGTATTGCTCTTATCCCTGGCAATAGCTTTTCTTCTGAAGTATACTTTGCCTATATTAATACAGACCCGCCAACACTCTTTCCAAAAGAGTTTAGTTTGCATGGTAACAGTTGTCATCCTTTGGATTTTATCTTGTCTGCATCTTTATATCAAAAGTGGATTTCTTGTAGGAAGCATGTAGGTGAAACTTGCTTTTCACTGGTGTGGCAATTTCCGTTTTAACTTGGAGTGTTTTGACCAGAGGCCAGTAAACAACTGCTGTAAAAAGGCAGACAGTACATGGTTTAAGCTTTGCAGGCTGTATAGTCTCTCATTCAGTCAAGTGGACTTTAACAGTGGTGTGAAAACAGACATAGAAAATGCATAAATGAATGAGGAAGGCTCTGTTCCAATAGGAATTTATTTTAAGAATAGGTAACTGGCTGCATTTGGCCCATAGGCCTAAGTTTGTCAATTCCTGGCTTGGATTATTATGTTTAAAGTATTCGTTAATATGGTTGGTTGTGTAGCTATCATATCTGTTACTTTTCAGTCTATTCCAACTATTTCCCCCCTTTTCTTAAAGAGGGAGGGGACAGTGATAGAGAAAGAGAGAATCAAATTTATTTAGTTTTTCCTGTGGCTTCCATTACTCCAACACTTAGTTGTGTATGTGATGCTGGGGTTCGAACTCACGTCCTTGCACATGCCAGGCAAGCACCGTAATCTCTGAGCCACCACTCCAGCCCATATTCCAACTGTTTTTATACCTCTCTCCACTTATTTTTGCCTTCTGATGTATTGAATATATTTTAGTATTCCTTTTCAGCTTTAACATTGAGTTATTAGCTATACTTCTGTGCTTTGTTTGTAGTAGCACTTGTAGGGTTTACAATATGCATCTTTAATTTATTGTAGTATACCTTAGAATAAGATCATGCCATTTAACATGCGATGAGAACACTTTCTTTATCCTTTTCCTTCTATGTACTACTGTTGTACATTTTACTTCTCCTTTTTTTTCCTGCATACTGGAAATTGAGCCTAGGTACTGAACATACACTCCACTGCTAAGATATACCCCTACCCCCATATATGTGTTGTTATTATTTTTGTTTTAAATGGCCACTACTATGTTAAATAACTTAAAGTGAGAAGGCAGGGAGGGATAAGGGTGGGTAATTGGGGGAGGCTCTTGGGGGTAAATCTAATTTTCAGAATTTACATATATATTATACTATTTCATTAGAAGCTTCTTTGATTGTTTATTAATGCATTTCTGAATAAAAAATTAACAAAATAACTTAAATTGAGAAAATAGTATTTACTCATGTGTTAACCATTTCTGGAATTCTTCATTTGTTTGTGTTGATTTCATTTTTCATCCTTTATGCTTTTCTTCCATCTAAAGAACTTCCTTTAACATGGATTACATGCTGTTGAGAAAAATTGGCTTATAGATTTCTGATGAATCTGCAGATGCTTTTATTTTTGTTTTTGTTTTTTTTGTAATGTCTCTTTTTTTCTGACTGCTTTTTAAGAGGTTTTCCTTAAGAAATGATTTTATTGAATATTTTTTGTATTTATTTATGTATGTGAATGGGTGTTTATACCCAAATTTATCTTGAAACTTACGTCGATAATGATTCCTTCTCTTTTAAGGTCTTGGTGAAGTATTCATCAGGAACAGCTGTGGTCTTGAGAAACATTATTTAATGATGCTAATCTGTATAATGCTAATCTGTATTTCTTTGCCTTTTTTCATTAAGACAAAGAAAAGCCTGTATTCTATGTCATTTTTACTTCATAAAAGGTGATTGATGTTTTTGTATAGATGCCTTTAAAAAAATGACAACCTTGGGCTAGAGCAGTGGCTAAGCAGCTAAGGTGCTTGCCTTGCATGCACAAGGACGTGGGTTCAAACCCCTGCACCATGTACACAACAAAGTGTCAGAGCAACAAAATCCAAATGAAAAACTAAATAAAATTGATTCTCCCTTTCACTGTCCCTCTCTCTAGAAAAAAAAGGCAGGAAAAAAGACCAAATACATTAATTAGCTATTGGATTTTAGAAGCATTGAAAAAGTATATATGAGAAAGAACAACCAGTGTATGTTTATAGACAGTTTGAATCTATGTAATTGAATAATTAGCAAACATGATGGTGTTCAAAAAAGTTTGTACATAGCAAAGCAACAATGGAAAAGCAGTAAAACGCTGTCCAAATGGCTAAACAGTTACATTAGTAAGATGAAGAAGCCCATAAAGCATAACAAGGTCAGTGTAATCCTAAATTAAAGAAAAATGTAAGAATACCAAGATTCCTTAAGGATGATGAAAACTTTCAATATATACATATATATGAAAATGTGAGATCTGATACCAAATACAGTAGAACTCCTTGGTGATCATGCTTGAGAAATGGGCAGTCAGCGGTAGGAAATAGAGGGAGATTTGTTCCATTGTGTGTGAAACATTGTTTCTGAAAGATGTGCGAGTGCCAGTCTCACACCAGTCTCTCCAATGCTGGCATCTGAACCTTGGCGTGCCCTCCCTCCCCAGAATTTATACTCTGTGCCAACCCAGCTTCTGGTTCAGCTCCCCCACATCGCAGCCTGGCTACATTCTGATAATCTCTACTTACTTCTAGCAAAGCTAATTTCTTCATATGAAAAAGAGGTGGTTTTAAGCATAAGCCAAGGAAAAATATAGTACCACATTACATAGCAAGTTATAAACGTATAAAGTTCAATATCACATGTGATGATGCATAATAAAAAATTTTGAGAGAAAGGTTTGGGGGGTCTTCAAATTTGGAATGAACTGTAAAGAAATTGTGGAATATTCAGATACAACCATCTCTTCCCACGGCATTCTTCAGGGCCACTTCCAAGTGCGACATGGAAGACCCAGCTTTATTACACTATTTAAAAATTAGACGGGAGAGGGTAAGAGGATGAACTGAATACTAGTTATGAAAGAAAAAGGCGGAGAGAGTAACATTTATAAGGAGTCCTTTAGAAAGTCAGGTGAAGTCCCATAATGTTTGTGGACTTCAATAAGGAGCACAGGCGTTGGCTGAACTTTGAAATGAGGACAATGGGTGTCTTAATGTTACTGCAAGCACCACAACACTGTATTTCAATCAGTGTGTGGAGAGAGTGGTGAAATGGTCTTGGATGTGGCTCTGACTGGAAAGAATGATTGCAGCCCATCACGGAAGGCCACAGCTCCCCAGTGTTTATAGCCACCAAACATATCAAGTGTTGAAAACTCAGCCTTATGAGTGTCACAGTGCAGATGCTTCATTTTAAATTCAAAATTCAAAGTGTCTATCTATAGTTTCTGCAAAGAAAAGAATTAGGTTATAAAACACTTGTATTTGTTGAAAACAGTCTGAAAAAGATGGTCTATTTGGGAGGACAGTGCTATTGGTGTCTTTATACAAATCTTACTTTACAAATGAAGTTCACAGCCATGTGAACTGAACATGACAAGTTTTTTAAAAATGTTATTTTAAAGAAGATGATTAAGACTTAGAATCATTGACTTCTCTAATGAAAATGATCTAGAGAACCTGCTACATTTATCTCTTAATTCCCAGTATATTTTCTTAACTCTGTGTTTCTGTCAAATACCCTTTAATAATCTTGCTCAAATCCATTTTACTTTTCGTAGCTTATGAACAGGTACAATATATATTGTAGGATGAATCTGAATAATAAAAATTAATACATTTCTTAGAATGGTTTGGTATGCACCTTCACTCCTTGAAGTAACCTTTTTTCTCAATTGTAAACTTTATGATGTCATTCTGTTTTAAAATCAGGGTTACAGTGTACTTAATTTGTTATTGATAAGGTTAGACAATGTAACATATTTGTGTAAACTTTGAAGCTTTCCAGTCTGGGGAGTACAAGTGTTTTTTTAACTTGCATTTTCAAGATATGAGAATCTTGGCCCATCTTCTGTCGCTCTGTATTTCAATAAACAGCCTGACAAATCCTAATATTGAGGGAAGATCTTATTTGGAATTAATTTTACTTTAGTTTCTCCTTTTACAGAAAATTCATTCACAATTCCTCTGAAATATGTATAATTCCCTAGGTCTTCAAAGCATAATGAAAACATACTATAAATAGAGTTTGAAGATGAGAATAACAGATTAAAAAGTTAATTATTATACTTTTTAGCCTTGTTTGAACCTTTATTCAAACACATCAATTACAACATATCAAAATATCTTTGAGTCCATGGGGAATTTGAATATGAACTGTTACTTTATATTGTTAATTTGTTCAATTTGATGATGGTACATGGTGTATTCCAAAAATCACATATCTAAAGTTGCACACTAAAGTATGACAAAATATATCAGACTGCAAAAATGATGATTATGGATGGTTGCATGATAGATGCATAAGAGTCTTTATACTATTCTGTGTAAAAGTTTAAAATGTTGATAATACAAAACTTTTTATTAACGAGAATGTAATGAATAAAGGTAGCAAATACAGTATTTAAAAGGTATTGGAAAAGCAAATAGGAAGATCAGGGATGACCTCACTATAAAGGTGATGTTACTGCAGAGATTTGAGGGGATTTAAGGAGATAGTTATGTGGTCCTCTGATGAAGATGTTCCAGGCAGAAGTAGGAGCTAGTACAGAGCTGCAAGGTGGCAGTGTGCCTGTCACACTCTGGAACAGAAAGCCCAGTGCCTGGAAGGGGATGTGTATTGCACAAAGTAGTGGGAAGTGTAGTTAACAAGGGTTGGGGAGGAAGGAGAGAAATGCATTCAGGACTGAATCCCACAAAGTATTCATATAAATAACAGAAAATAGCTTACCTCCAAGCCAGTAATAAAAGCAAGCAACCCATTAGAAAAAGGTTTGAAAGGCTTGGAAAGGAAATGGTCAATAAAAAATGAAAAATTATTCCATCATTAGGCATCAGAGAGTGCAAATTGAAACCACAGTGCTATGCCACTATACTCATCAGTGCTATCAAGAGAATACTCCCTCCAAAACGCATGTCAAAATTGTTTTTTAAGAGAGAAGGACAGTGAAAGAACTAGAGAATCAATTTTATTTAGTTTTTAATGTGGCTTTCCTTGCTCCAACACTTTGTTGTGTATGTGGTGCTGGGGTTCGAACCTGCATCCTCATGCATGCCAGGCAAGTGCTTTAACAGCGGAGCCACTGCTCCAGCCCCACATGTTGAAATTTAATTCTCCTTTATAAGGTGTTAAGAGGTGGAAGCAAGTAGACCTTTAAGTGATTAGGTTATAAATTAGTTTAGAGTGGGACATCTTGTGATGTCCTATACCTGCTCAGGACTCCTCAGAGTTTCTGCCAGCAAGAAGGCCCTCAGCAGATCAAATCCTTTATTTTTTATAAATTAACCAATCTGAGGTAATCACACACAGAAAGACTGAAATTTAAAAAGCAGGCAAAAGAAGGCAGTAGATAAGGAAAAGAACTCTCATATGCTGGTATCAGGTATTTAAATTAGTATTCACTACAGTATCAGTTAAAATTAAAAATACACATGCCTTATAAATCATAAATTCCATTTCTATGTATATGTCCAACATATACCTATGTGTTGTGTTCACCAAAAGGCCTGAACAAGAATATTCAGAGCAGCACTATGAACACCCCAAACTTGGAACTATCCAGTTGCCCAGAAACAGTAAGATGAATAAACAAATTGTGTTATAGTCACACACATAGTTCAGCATTTAAAATAAAAAAGTAAATGATATAAATAAGTCACAAAATGTTGAGCAAAGGAAGCAGACATAAAGCATTTAATACTGTAGGGTTCTATTTATGTAAAACTTAAAAACAAATAAATGTAATCCATGCTGTCAGAAAACAGAATGCGGGTTACCGCTGTGGAGGAAGTGACTACAGAGGAGAAGGGAGCTGGCAGTGTTTCGTGTCTTAGAATGGATGCTCCTTAAACAGGGGGTTTCAGTTACCGTTTATAAACAGCCACCAAGCTGTCCACTGATGACTTGTACACGCGCCTGCATTTAGATTATACTTTGAGAAATTACTCTTCAAAACAGTCATGTGGCAGCGTCCCGGTTCACCCACCAAGGCACCAGCATCTAGATCCCAGTACCCACACTGAATAAAAGGGGTAAGCAGCCAGGCACTACCTGTAATCCCAGCCACTTGGGAGGGTTAGGCAGGAGGATTGCGAGTTCAAAGCCAACTTCAGCAACCTAGCAAGACTCTGTCTCAAAATAAAAAATAAAGAAATCCTGGGGATATGTCTCAGCAGTCAAATGCCCCTGGGTTCAATCCCTAGTACCTCAAAAAAAAAAAAAAAAAAAAAGTGCAGCTTGATTTACCAGTTTACCCACAGCTGTAGCTTGCACATTTAAAGACATTGAAATGTAGATAGTGAGTTCCTTGACTCCAAAGAAACTGGGCAAACTACAATATGATGAGAGCTATCTTTCCCTGAGCGTTGGAAGATGTTAATGATATATGTTGTATCTTGTGCAGCAGAACACTTGTATATCTCCACACTTCCGGTTACACATTGGCATCATTTTGAGACTAATCACTCAGAGTTTGAAAAGAAAGGAATTGAATATTTTGAGTGTAGTTATGATGAGCTCTTTAAAAGCCAAAGTTTATGACAGCTTTTCAAACTGGTAATGAAAATGGCACTGAAGCACCTGCAGGTTTTAATTCTCAATAGAGTAAATATCGATGGCTCAAACCCACAGAAACAAAAGCATTTTGGGAACCTCACTAATATTTTTTAAAAAGTATTTGAGAACAAAATGTCAAAAAAGCACCAAGGGTTATCCCAGATTTAAGAGATTCCTGCTTATTGCCAAGCCCCCATTTAAATCCTTGCTGGGCCTAAGGTTGTCCTTTGTGCTCATGAAGTTGGTTTCAGTGACCTGAGGGACTTTGACCCTCAGGAGGGAAGTGAGCTTGTTTCCACCTTGGCACTGTCGGGCTTTGTCTATTTCATTTATTATTATTTTTTTTTCTCTTTTTGTTTCTTTTACTTTTTCTCATCTTATTATTTTTTCTTTATTTTTCCTTTTCTCTTTAATTTCTTTGTTGTTTTTCACTTGTTTTAAAATTCTTTTTTCCCTTTTCCCCATTCTTTCTTTCTTTTTTTTTCTGATTTAAAAATCTTTTGTCTCAGGCATCCTATTAAGTACATTATACAGATCAGCTTGTCAACTTTGGAATGATTTTCTTTCAGGGAGATTTGAACCAGGTTTTTTAATCACCTTTTCCTGATCTTAAACAGACCTTGGGATATCTTGGGCCCAGAGGCCGCCATGTGGCAACGTTTCTCTACCAGCCATCTCTGTTGAGGATGGAGAACAGTGGTCCACCATAGAATGCAGCCTTTGCATCATTGCTTAAAAAGCCCCTGTTTCCCCAGGAGAGCGGAACCACAGCCTCTGGGACAGTTTCTCCTTTGGTAACAAAGCAATGAAACATCTTTTTTCTTTTTTCTCGAAACTATGTCCTCATTATTAGATTGGCACTCGGGACAAGGACTGAGTTTTCTATAACAGAAGAGACCCCACACTGGCAGTCACCAGTTCTGTGAAACATCACCAACAGTAGATTTGCCAAGAATATGGTCCAATGTGTCCAAACTGGGAAAGAGGTAACTGTGAAGATCATTGACAAGATTTGACAAAACTCCAGCCTCCAGAAACTGTCTCATGAAGTAAGAATGATGAAGGCTTTAAATCAATCCAACCCAGTGAAATTACTAGGAGTGACAGAGCCTGAGGAAGCATTTACCTTGCCAAGGAAGGTGCTAATGGAAGAAATGGTTTTGTGTGCCTAGTGGCTCACGACACTAGGAAAGAAATAGAGGCTTGAGCTAAACACCACCAGACAGTGTCCTCTGAAGAATACTGTCACCAGAAGTTTATTTTTCAGAGTCTTAAAGGCGGAAAATCTGCTCTTAGATGCTGACATGAGAATCCAGATTGCAGACTTTGTTTTCAGCATGGGATTTCAGAAAGTGGACACCTTTTGAGGCAGTCCTCCATATGGTACTGCACATTCCCAGGGCAAAATAGTAGGATAAACCCCTGGGTTCTGCTAACCAGTGTACATAGAAACTCAAGCTGAAATTTAATACCCATTGTGAAATGTTACACAATAAGAGGTGATTAGAACTCTTGCTTCATGAATGGAATAATCTATTCCTGGCGTTACTGGATTAACGAGTTAATGTGTTACCTCGAGAGTGGGTGTGCTATTAAAGCCAGTTGGGCCAGGTCTCTCATGCACGCCCTGTCTCTTGTGTGATATACCATGCTGCCTCAGAACACTGCCAGCAAGAAAGCCACCATCAGGTGCAGCCCCTCAACCTTGGACCAGAACCATAAGCCAAAGTAAACCTCTTTTCTTCATTGCTTTTTCAGTCCATGAAATCATCAGTAGCAAAAGAAAATAGACTAAGACACCCACTTTAAATATAAATACACATAGAGATTAAAAGCAAATGGACAGGGCTAGAGTGGTTGCTCAGCAGTTACAGCGCTTGCCTGGCATGTGCAAGGAACTGGTTTCAAACCCCAGCACCACGTACACAACTACGTGTTGCCACACGAAAACCAGATGAAAAACTAAATAAAAATTGATTCTCTCTCTCTCTGTTTTTCTCTCTCACTGTCCCTCTATCTCTTAAAAAAATCAAATGGGAAAAGGCATGCCATGTTAATACTAATCAAATGAAAAATATCAGTAATAAAGAGGTGTATTGCCAACTATTATAGCTGGAGACAATGGTACTTCTTTATTAGAAATCCACAGATTCAGCAGGCAGAAAATCAGAAAGGATAAAGTTGAACTCAACAACATCATCAATCATTTGGTCAACTGGATGTAATGGACAGCTATAGATAGCTTTATCCAACAAACAACAGCAGGACATACATTCTTTCCAAGTTTGCATGGGGCATTCACCAAGAGAGACCTCATGTAGGTATTAAAACACACCATAGCAAATTTAAAAGAATACATATCTTACAATGTCTACTCCCAGATCACAATGGAATTTAAGTAAACATTGGTAATAGATTCTTGGAAAATTAAAAAAAATACTTAGAGATTAAACACATTCCTAAGTAACACATGGATCAAAGAAGAATTTTCAAGAGAAATTTAAAAATATTTTTCACTAAATAAGAATTAAAATATAACTTATTGAAATTTATGTAGTGAAGCAGAGATAGTGCTTGGAAATTTATAGAATTGAGTTGATGTGTTAGAAAAGGTTAAAAATCTAAAATCAATCATCAAAGCTTCCACATTAGAAAATTAGATGAACAACAACAAATTAAATCCTTACTACTACCAGAAGAAAGGTAGTAGTAAGAAGAGTCATAATTGATGAAATTTAAACAAGAAATTAATAGAGAAAAATAAATGAACCAGAAACTGGCTCTTTTAAAAGATAAATACAATTGATAGGCCTCTATTTAGGCTAAGGAAAAAAATGAGGATACAAATTACTCATATTAGAACATAAACAGACTATGTCACTACACAGTCCATGGACATTAAAATGATATGAAGGAATACTGTGGACAGCACTATGCCCACAAATTTTGTAACCTAGATGAAATGGACCAATTCTTTGAAAGATACAGTGTGCCAAAACTCACACAAGAATAAATAGCCAATCTGAACAGAAAACTGAGTCAATAATCAATATCTTTCCAAAACAGAAACCATTAAGGCCCAGGTGGCTTCACTGGCAATTTCATTGTATGTTAGAGAAAGAAAGTATTCTAATTCTCCATAATCTTTTTCAGAAGGTATAAGCAGAGGGAATACTTCCTAACTCATTCTTCGAGGCCAGAATTACCTTAATATCAAAATCCAGAAAAAAGATAATACAAGAAAGTGACACTACAAACCAATATCTTTCATGAACATATGTACAAAAATACTCAACAAAATATCAACAAATTGAACCCAATGCTGAATAAAACAATTAAAGTTCATAAAATCTCTGTGCATTTTTTTTCAGTTTTGCTATTAACCTAAAATAGCTTTGAAAATAGAATTTATTAATAAAACAAAAGGAAATTAAAAAAAATTTTGGACTTGGTGTTTCAGAAAATAAAATCTCTTTAATCTGTGTCTGTTTCTGATAGATAATAAACTACCAGGAGACAGAAAGATGGAGTGTTCCATCTTCCATTTCTTGCTAAAAGGCTTCTGTAGGCAGATGGAACCCTTTATGTCTTTGAATTAATTTTTAACCCTTTGATAATGTCTGCTTAAGAGTAAAGTGTTTTAAAAGAGGGAATTGCTCCCATAATTTTGAATGGTAAGTAGCTTCAGCAGGAGAGATCTTGTCTTTGCTTTTGTCGTGTTCTCTTACGCCATGAGTTTAAGGGTTATGAAAGTGCAATGGGATACCAAATGCACAGTTTCTTCGTTGAGAGTTAATTAATCCCAGACCACATTGCAGTTTGCCATTGCTTCTTTTCTTTCCTTTTCAAAAAGAGAAAAACTGGGTGCGGTGTCACTTGCCTGTAATTCCTAGCCACTTGGAGGTGAAGACAGGAGGACTGCAAGTTTGAGGACAGACTGGACAAAATAGATAGACCCTGTCTCAAAACAAAACAAAATAAAAAATAGTGAGGATAGCATAGCCCCATGGTAGATGCCCTTGGGTTCAATTGCCAGTTGTGTGTCTATCCCCATACACAAAGTGGAGGATGGAGCTATGGGAGTAATTTCTATATCAGGGTCATTGAAAGTGTCTGAATGTGTCCATAACATGAGCCTCCCTACTCAGAGTTCTCCATTTCTTTTCTACCAGTGTTCCTGGTTGGATTTTTCACTCGATATTTGGCTGAGTTCTGATATTTTCTGTTCTCATAAAAGATACAAGCTTAGCAAACTGCTATTTCTCAATTGTTTTCTCAAAGTATTCATAATACATTGTATTTCTAAATTCTCGTTCCAGTCCTGTTTCAGCCCCTGAAGTATGCCCTGCTTTCCGTAAATGAAGTCTTTTTGCATGAATAGTTCTTTGTGTGTTATTATGTGTTCAAATATTTTGTTGTTTAATGTCTCACTAACTTGCAACTGAAATAGAGTTGTTTAAATGAAAGCTTATTTTGCCCTGAAGAGGGAAATCTTTGGGGTTAATTTTCTTAGCAGGGGGCTTGTTTTAGTACCAGTTGTGTTGTAGGGACTCATACTGAGTAGAAAATACCAGAGACAGATGAAAAAGTATAATTGTAGTTGGCATCATCAAGTCAATATCTTGGTCATGAAATGTTGAGATAGTCATTCTCACATGTGGTACTTAGTTGGAAAGATTTTCAGGCTGAACATTATTTTTAGATTGAGGGGCCTTCCATTTTTATTAATGGTCTCAATGGAAGAGTCCAAAGACTCCTAAAATGTGTCTTGTGTGGAGTCCCTGTTGGCAAAGACCTATCTCATTTTGGCTTTGCTGGTACCCAAGGCTACATAATATTACATGTGAATGCCCTTTATGCCCTCAGTTCGAAAGTTGCCATATGATCACTAATGAATCAGAGAATGAGAAGAGAAAAGAATAAGGAATCAGGAAACTTGGTTATTATCCTAGTTTTCCAACCTGACATTTTAGATAAATAATGTGAACCTAATGTTAGTTGTGAACATTAAATGAACATAAAGAAAATTCTACCTACAGGGCTTAGTAAAATTACTAACAGGTGTTTAATAAATCTAATATATTTGATTCTATTACACAGAATTTTTATAGCTCTTATGCTTAAAGATCTAGCCCATGGAGAGTTATCAGAAGTGATGTAGTCTATTTAGGTTGTGCTTATGAAGGGAGAGAATCTTTCTTGTGCCCTTTATCTGAACTGCATCATGATCATGACAGAAAGTCCTCTTAGACCAAGTTAATAAGGATAATATGCTTCGGATGGAAGACCAATAATGTGACCTTGTGGAACAGATTTATCCTTCCAGCCCTGGACAATTCACAGGCAATTCACTGTGCAAGACAGAGAAATAAATTTCAAACTTAAGACACTACTACTTAAGATCTCTATTACATACTGCTAAATCTGTTTTCTAATATTAAATAATTATCAAGATATTTGACTTATCTATACATAAATAATACTTACCTTTTGTACAAACCATGCTATTTTTCTTACATAAAGTACAATAGTATGTGTACATATATTTCAATATATGTCCTTTATTTAGCTTGTATATGATACTTAATAAATCTGTGTCCTCTGTCATATCTACAGCTTGTTATTCAATATAACATAATGTATATAATATTTTATGAGCATTGTTTTAAGCTGCTAAATTTGTGGCAACTTATTTCATTTGCAACATGAAGCTGATACAGATATCCGTAATATCTTTCTGGTTCGCCAGTCACTATGGGCTCAAGAGAAAGTGGACATCAGGTAATAAATGGTTCAAGACCGTGTTAACACTGGGCCTTTCAGTTCTGCAAACTGTCTTCAAATATTTATCCTATTTAAGTATATTCTTACATTAGATATACTCGGTAAATATTAAAAATAGCACAAAGACTGTTATGAAAGAATATTCCAATGCTGGCTATTGGAATGATATTTTATTTCTCTATCAAAATATAAACAAAGTAGTACTACATATATAGATAATCACAGGGATTAGTTCTGCTATCAAAAACGTGAAAGAAGCACGAGTGGTTATCCTTATTACAGACTCGTAGAGCTCACCGATTGTGCTTGGACCTTGGATAATAAGAGTTGTGACTATTAGCTTAACAGAGTGGTCACTCCATTGCGGATGGCATGTCTTTACCAGAGCAAATCAACTTAGCCTCTGGTACTTGATATGGTAATGCTCTTAGAGGGCAGCCAATAGAAGCTGCCTTTGGTTGCTTCCCAGAGGCATTTTATATCCAATGTCTCATCAGTTCTGGAAGCTCAAACTTGTGCTCCTAAATTGAGTTTCCAGAGTTTCCTAAAGGATTGGCTGAAGCCTCTGTTATAATTTTATTACAGTTCAACTTCTTTCTCTACCCAATGTGTCTTCTCTCATTCTCTTACAGGTATTGATTCCTTATAATTTCCTGAACAGAAATCTCTCCCTCAGAACCTTCTTCTTCATAACCTGACTTAAGACATCTGGTGGTGTTCAATCGTTATAGGGAGAAGCAGTATTGACATTTCTAGTATCTGGTCCCAGACATTGTTAGGATTTTCATATTAATCTTTATTAATTTTTACTTCTAAATATCCACATGAGGTGCTCTGGATCAAGATAAATTTATTTATTACTTTACAATGAATAAGCTTGTGATTTTTCTTTAATTTCAGCCCTGACCTTTGGGGCGATATGATGAAAGCCAGGTGGAAAAATCTTCTGTTATTCATAGCTGAATACTCCGTTGGTGAGAGACAGAAAAAATTGATTCTCTCCTTAAATACAGGATAAAGTGACCTGCAACTTTCCCCTCTTCCTCTAAAAAAGGAGGGAAAAAAAGCTTTTCTACATGAAGATGGGTAGAAAGGATCTTGGGTTCTCACTTTAACCTTCCGGAATGTACCCAAGGGCCATATATGTGTCTCCCTAGCCTTTATGACCTGCAGATGTTGCCAGAATACTGGGGCTCATTTTCTCTTGAAATGTAAGCACATACTTCCAGAGTTAAGCAAATCTCTCTGGAGTTCTGTTACCATCTTTCCAGCTGTAAATTAACTTTCTAACACTTGCTTTTATCCCAGGATCCCAACTTTTCAGAAAATTTATTTGGAAAGCCCAAATAGAACAAAAACAGTCATATTTGCACGACATCCCATAGCATCATAGTTAATGAGAAGCTCAAGTATTTTTATTAGAGAAACTTTGGTGATGTGATTGAAATGTGAAGTTTCAGTCTGCCTTTCCAAGAATCCTGGAGACTCTATTAACCATATATTTTTCTATATATATTTTTTCTACTTAAACTTGCTAAAATTCTTTTGTGTTTGCAGTTAAGATTTCTGACTGATAAAGTTCCACTTATATAGACTTATAAAACTTGTATAAAAGCTATGTATCAATATGCAAACATATGTTTTTAGTAAAACTATGAAAACATTTATATAAATGGTGAACATCAAATACCAGTACTGCTGGTAGTGACCTTGGAAGTTGGAGGAAGGGAGAATTTTGACTGATAAAGAATACATGGGAGCAATAACCATATTGATAATGTTTTAGTTATTGTAAGAGTGAAGGTTATGGGCTGAAGTGGTGGCTCAGTGGTAGAGTGCTTATCTGGCATGAGCAAGGACCCTGGTTGGAACCCCAGCACCACACACACAACTAAGTGTTGTAAAAACAAAATCCAGATGAAAAAATAAATAAAATTGATTCTCTCTTTCTCTTTCACTTTTTCCTTCTCTCTCTTAAAAAAGAAAGAAAAACAAAGATTGAAGGTTATAAAAACATCTCTATTCATCTAGATTTAGATCTATAGATAATATGATATTGCATAATAATTTAACATATCTGCAGAAAGCACTTAGCACAAAACTTAAGCTGCTGCAGCAAAGCAGCTCCTAAATATTGACTTACATAAAAAACAAACTATTGTTTTCTTAAATAACAATTGTTAGAGAAATAATTTAGATTATTGAGAATCTAGATTATTGGGGAATTTCAACTGTACTCAGTCCTTCAGGGACCCAGATCTTTCTCCCTTTAGTAACTCCTTTTTCCCCAGGGGGTTATTTTTATCTGTGTGTTGAACCCTGGGGTCACAGGTGTGCGTGCTTCTTTCTTATGGTAGATTAATAAAGCAGGAATGTGTTTTGTTGAAAAACTAACCATCTCTTCTGAGGGTACTTTATCAAAATTGTGTACAAATGATGCTTTAATAAGATGTAAGTACCTGAATAAAATTGGCTTCCCTGCTCACAAATCCAAAGGTGTTGATCACCATTTAATCTTACTTCAAGGGTAAAATTCTGCATTTTAGAATAACTCTAGAGAATATGCCTTTTCTAACTCTCAGTGTGTTCAAGGACTTGATATAGCAACATACTAAAGTTAAAATGAATAGAAGAACTTTCGTAAGTCTCTTAATATAATCTCTTGCCACTATTTATCAACATCCTATATGAGGAAACTTAGTTATCTACTGAATGAATCTATCTCTCACTCTATTTGGCTTGGTGTAAAATTCCTCTATCAATTGGCGTTCTTATTTGTCTTTTCATAACAAAGAATAAAGAGAAGAGAAAATTGTTTTCTTTACATGTGTTAAAATTTGTGTTGATCTTATCCCAAATTAGGAAAAGATTACATTGGCAGTAGTGTTTCTAAATTATTCCCTTCAATTACCTAATTCTGATTCCTGTCCTTCCTTAAACAAAAGTACAGGCTTACAGAAGCTGAATTTGAGATCCTCTATAAATTAGTTTGTATATTCAATACAGATTTTCCCTTTAAACATTTTTATTCTCACACAATATGATCTGATCATTTGGAAGCCTGTGATTGACTGAAGTCTGTCTGCTGTGATTGGTTGAGACTCAGAGATTTGCTATAAAAGTAAAGCTCTAAGGGTTTCAGTTAGCTTATATACTGTTAGGTTGCATTTCCCTGTGTGAGGACTCAAAGTGCATATGCATCAAATTTAGTTTAGCTTACTACTGATTTGGTTTTAGCCACTCCACATTAAGGTGCTTTGCCATTATCATTAGTTTTTATTTCTTTTTATATCTTGATATTCTTCCTTCTAATAGACATTCCCATCTTATGTTATGTTTGGACTTAAAATACGGTGGATTTGGAGTTTTTAAAGTTACCTATGATTAACAGTGCCTTACAAATTTTTATGTGTGGTATGTAATCCTCAATAGTTAAATGAGTAGATAGGCTTTGAGGCAGATCTCTAAAGCATGCTTGATCTTTTATGCTGAAATGTCATGAGACTTACTTGTGGAGTTTTCCTAGCTACTGGTGGGAAAACAGTAAGTAGTGATTTTTCTCAGAACACACTGACATTTTGTTTTAATAAATTTATGAGTGGATTATAAATCTTGTTTAGTAAGCACAATTAATAGCTTTTGAATCAGATTTTTATAATAATCCTGAATTATTTCTTTGCACTCAATTGTATAAAAATGCCAAGTTCAGCTATATGTTTACAATGCTTTTATGTTATCCATACTCTTAAGTATTTATTATTTAGAATACATGAGTATAATGTGCATAGATTTAAAGTTATAGAAATGGAAAGAGTCATAGACATGATATAGTCCAGCCCTGATGATTAGGTAGCAGGGGAAAAAAAAGGAAAAAAAATCACATAGTTGGACAGTTGTGGGATATTAATATTAATATCTAAATATTACTTAGGGACACCACATACACAACACATACTTCTTTCCATACTTATCTACAGCAAATAATACTAAACAGTACCTCTCTAGGTGAAACCATATGTGGCTCATTATTCATTCTCAACAAAGTGTTCAGGGTAATCTGTGTTGTTTGGAATTGACACTTAACTAGAAGATATTTGCCAGCCCTACTCTAGCTCTTTGTCTCCTTAATCCCATTCCAGCATCTTTGTATTTGTATCATTAAAATTTTCACTATTATACAAATATTTATATATTTTATTCCAGATTCCACATTTTATACAGTCTGAATAACTTCCATTGTTTTTATCTAACCAACCATTCACATTTTCCAAAACATGATTCCTTTATTAAAAATTTAAAGATGGGATGGAGTGCTGGCTCAGCAATTACGGTGGCAAGCACAAGAACTTGAGTTCCAATCCCAGCACCACGTACATAACCAAGTGTCAGAGCAAGACCATGAAGTGTCAGAGCAACAGAAGCCACGTGAAAAACTAAATACAATTGATTCTCTCTTTCTCTCTCTCACTGCCCCTCTCTCTTAAAAAAAGTTAAAGATACTTTTCTGAAGTAGTCATAAAGTTTAGAATTCTATCTTCTCTATTTTATATATCAATTATATTATATTTGAATTATTTTGTCTTTAAATTATTTTTCTGTTCTTGAATTAATAATGGATCTCTTAAAGAAGTGAATCTTCTAAAAGCTCTAATGTATAGGTAAAGTGTATTCACAAACATGTGAGATATTGATGATAAAAACACATATCCATATACTATAAAACATTCCTGAACATATTCTTATTATCTCCTGTTTTCATAATGCATTGCATAACTATATACTTTTTCAAAATATGTAAACAGACACTAACAAAAAGCATTCAATGTAATGGCTACTGAACCAGAAAAACGTGATAAAAGTAAATCTATCTAAGACAAGATATTGGGCCAAATTCTATCATTTATCCACACATGAAATTTTCTATAAGGATTTCTCCACAATTATGGGCAAAATTTACACCTTGGTGGTTATGTCTGTGCGCAGCTTGAGGGATAAAAAGAAGAAAAGCTGGGGCTGAAATAATTTACTTTCTCCATTGTTCTCTGCTATGATTTTGGTAGATTTTGTAAATAAATTGAATTCAATTCCAAGAAGAATACACAGAAAAGCAATCTTTCATCTCCTTCCAACCTTATAAGTTAGTTCCCCCATTTCTTGTGATAATAAATACCTATTGAAGACATGAAAAGCAGCTGTGGAAATTTCCATGCTCTCATCAACCAGCCAGGAATGCCTGCTAACTGGATTCCAGCCTCTCTGTTCAGGTTCACTGCTGCCCTCTGGTGCCTTCATTCCAGTCTCTCTGTTCAGGTTCACTGCTGCCCTCTGGTGCCTTCAATGAACATCGGGCCTGTTGAGTATTGTTCAATATCTTACTATGACCCAAGAATCTTATTTCTCTTAAGTAGCAGGGAGCCTGAAATTAATTTCTCTGCATTAGATTGCAAACATTTTTGTGTATCTGTAACTGTGTTGATAGGTGATGAGGGTAACTAAATTTAGTAAATAATAATTCAGAATTATACCTTTTATGCACCCTCTCAAAAAAAAAAAACCAAAAAACAAAAAACCAAGATTTCTAAATGTTATCTGAATTTTTCCTGGTTCCAGACATCTGTTTAACTTAGCTAATTTATGACATTTAATGTACCTGGGTTTCCAGAATTTATAAGGCAAGTGCTCCATTTTCCATTCTTAGCTGTAGTGGTGCCCTCTGCTTGGAGAAGTGGTAGCAAGACAGATACGGCTTTCTCACTTGGGTTTTTTTTTAGTTTTTTTTTTTTTCTTTATAGTGAGTTCTTTGTATGGCTATAAAAATTAGAACTTCAAGGGCAGTTAATGATTCTATGTAATCCCTTTATCTTACCACAAGTGAAATGGATTTTATCACATCCTTTATTTTTCTTCTCCTGAAAGACAGAAAATACTTCATTACTTTTTATATTGTTCTCTCAAAATTGTTGATGAGTAATTTCAATCATTCACCACTTCCAGCTCACCTTGTAATCCCATTCTCTAACCATTGTCCCATGATTGAGATTTATTAGTTTAAGAAAACTCTCCACAAACCTAACTCAACTGTTTTCTTAACATAAAATAAAGTCATTGTGAAAACTGGCAATTTCCTAAATACTTTCTTGATTTACAGAAATTTGGTGGTGGGGCTATAAAATTATAAAATTTCTGTAATTATTATCTCAGACCTGAATTATGGTTAAAATGGTGGTCTGGACAAATACCAGTTTTTTTTTGTTTTGTTTTCTTTTGATCTAAAGCTGTAGAAGCCATCCAATTTTGCTTTCCATAGAAGATATGCAAGTTACTGAATTACACTCTAGGCAATAGGAGTCCTTAAACATTTTCCCTGCAGTGGCTCTAGTAATATAATTTACCTTTACCTCATTATCTCTCTTTTCCAAATATTAAATCATTGCAGGGCAGATACCGAAGGATCCAGTTCATGCCACTATTAATTAATAGTGTGTGGCCAGGGTGCCTGGTTTTCTACTCCTAAAATGCTTCCTGTATATTCACACCTGAATTTTAGCCTTTCTAAGAATGAATTAGTATGAATGAAGCACAACCCCCATACTAGTTATCTATTGTTATGCAATAAGTAATTTGAAATCACAAGCATTTGTTGTAGTACAGTTTTTGTTGGTCTGAAGTCTGAATGTGCCTGCCCTGAGTTCTGTTTTAGGGTCTCTCACAAGGCAATCAAGTTGTTGGCCAGGGCAAGGTCTCCTCTGAAGGCTGAGCTGTGGGAGGAATTGCTTGCATGTGGAGGTCCTGGCAAAGTTGAGTTTCTCAAGTGCTGTTGAGTTGAGGCTCTTGGTTCATGGTCATTTGTTGACTACTCCTTGTCATGTGAATCTCTCCAACTTGGCTTCTTAGTTCATCACAGTAGGTAAACCAGGAATGAGAAAGTCAGCAAGCAAGATAGAAGTCATTCTCTTATTTAACCTAAACATAGAAATTACAATCATTTAACTGTTGATTATATATATATAGTTAAGAGTTTCTGCCTATGCTCAGAGAGGATTATAGCAAACTGAATACCAGGAGGCAGTGATCATTAGAAGGTAGTGGATAGCTCACACCCTTTCTGGTTAATGAGCCAGAAAGGCATGGGGAATTTTTGAAAGGCACTATATTCAGCCACCGTGCAGGGTGTTTGAGAGTTTTTAAAAAGACAAGATTTCTGCTACTATATTGATAAACTTTGTAGTTTAGAACATGAAATTTCAACAGTTTTAAAGTTTCATAGAAATATTTGACTAGATCAGATATTCCTCTGATCAAAACCTTTCAATTACTTCATGTTGTTCTGAAATTAAAATTTTTAATAATGGCTCAGCAGGGCCTGTGATATCTAGTCTTTTCCTATTTTGACTTTAATGTCCTCTTCTGCTTCAAGTTTCCACTATGCTCTACACATCTTGGTTTCTGTCATATCCTAGGACACACATATGCTTGAAAACATTTTTAAAAGTTTAAAAATGATGTCATTGAATTCCTACCACTAAAACCTCAATCACCCAAAGAATGTTTTGCTTTAAACAATGTAATTTCGTACTGGATAACCTCTAAGACAAACTGTTTGTCAAAGTGTACCCTTTGGTAATGAACTGCATTGAATCGTTTTATAGCACTGTTAGTTGTACACTGTTGATTGTTTAAAGCAGGTTCCCAAAGATAAATGTTTTGATTTAGAGAGGCAACGCAACTAGACCTCAGAGTGCTTGGAACACTCTATAGGTTATGTATACTAATTTCATGTATTGTTTAGGGTTTTATGTTTTGTTTCATCTCATTTTTCCTGCATCACATAATGTCTTTTTACTGAGAAACCACATAAGAAATTCTGTCAGTCCCAGGAGAAGCTTTTCCTCAGAATTTTTTTTTCTTAGTTCATCTTATGGACACCTAATTGTGAACTCATCAGAATCCTGTGTTGCTTTGTCAAAAGAACTTTGGAGTCTCAACCAAAAATCATATTCACAGTCCAAACCAATACTCTGATTCCAAAGTTTGTGGTCTTTCTTTTATATGGAATTTTCATGTTTTTTTTCTGAAACCCTTCTCTTTACCTTAGAGTTCACTCAATCAATAAGAAATTTTTACGTTATAGTTGAGAATCCATCAAGCTATGACAATGATCTATGTCAGGTTCTGGAATATTTGGAGTGACATGTTGTTTCCTTTAAACATTTTCTCCAGTTCTTTTCTTAATCTGATACGAAGAATCTGATCCAAGAATTGTGAATGGGTAGGAAGAAAAGAAAGAAAATTCTCCCTTGTTCGCCCTCCACTTTTACTCCTCTCACCCACCATTCTACCCTTACCTTAATTCCCCACCTATTACATAGGTAATATTTTTGTTGTGCCTGCATTCAAGGTAGAATGCATAAACTTTGAATAAAACCAAGAACAAAACTTTAGGCTATATCGTAGAGTGTGTAAAGGAGTTGGCAAATTATACATAGACTTATGGCCTTTCTTTTTCCACATAAATTACTATGTTGCAAGGGAATATTTTACATGGTATAGGAGAGAAGAGAGAAGGGAAGGGAAAGAAAAGAATGACTTTGTAATTAGCCTGGGGACATAAGGGATATAAGATTTCTTAGTGTGAATTACATAGGGAGCAGTGCTTTCAGTCAAGTGAAAAGTGACTTGGAATTGGATTTATTTACACGTTTTAGGTCTCTAAGGGACTTCAACTTTTACTTATGTTGTTTAAAGATGATTGCTCTCTGGGTGAGCCAAACTGAGGCCAAAAGAACAAGGTTCTCCTGGTTCTCCTCAAAGTGCTGAGATTTATTTCTCTGGGGTGACCTACATGAGTAGTGATTCATTCCAACAAATCGTCCTGTTTTCATTTAGAGATTAATATGTTACCATATAACACCCAAAGAAAACTGGAGGAAATAGTAGTGATATATTTTGAGAGCCATCTTACCACAAAATAAATTGAAAACATGGGGCCTGCTATATATTTGGAAATAAAGAGAATCATATGAGATTACCTAAAGGAATAATTTTGAAATCTAGGTTAGGGCATCACAGAATTATAGTACTTTAATTTCTCATAAATTTATGAGAAACCACCAAAGGAGTTACATTCAGGATTAACAACCAGTATTATATGTATTTCCACTTTTACTGTTAGGATTTATTTGTATCAATCCCATCCCATTAAATGTGATTTGTTCACTTATCCATTCAATTAACTCAATAAATGTTTATTGTGTGCAAAATATGTGCCAGGTGCTCAGAATAGAAAGACACATAAATTGTGGCATCCTGCCGCAAGGAATTTATAGACCATTGAGATTGTAAATTACAGATAATACTAGCTCTCCTTCCACATCCCTCCTCTCCTGCATCCCGGCTAGGAGTAGAAAAAAATAAAACTAGATTTAATGGTATTTCACAAGACATGTCGGCAGTATAATACACTCATATGCTCATTCTTCCCCAGAAATCATCTAATTCTCTCTATATTTGGGCCAGATACTGCCATTCCTCCCCTTCCCCCATCTATTCCCAGCGTGGGATGTTCTTCTGGATTTCCACCTTTCCCAACCTGGGCTTTACCACTGGGAAGCCCCAGTAGATCAGATGGGCGCAAGGGAGTCAGGCCAAGTCCAGATCCTTCCCTAGAGGATCACCCTGGGGCCCTGCCTTTCCACCAAGGGTCACTGTTCTCCAGGTTAATTAATCCACAGGACCCTCCAATTTCCTATTTTATTAGCTGCTTGGATACCATCTGTGAACAATGGTGCATGCAGTAAGTTCTTCTGTAACTAACTCCAAGTGCAGCAGTGTGCAGTGGTCCCCTGCCCTTTGCCTGCACTTTAAACATAATTCCTTTGTTAGTGAGTGCTCCTGGAATTTCTTGATTTTGAATTTTGGGACCCTGATTACTGTAGTGTTCCTTCAGTTATGAATGTCTTATTCATTTGTTTGCTTCCTGCCTTGTCCTAAAATGAGCTAAGAAAAATTATGTAATTTTTTAAAAATATATAAAATTATAATTATCAAAGTATATGAACCTAACTAAACATGAACAAATCTGCTCCATCAAAATAATATTCTTTTCTTGAGCCAATAAGTATTTTCTCAGTTATTTTTGTATAACTTTATAATGATTGTTGGTATAAACAGATTAAAATGAAATGGATAAAATCGTGCCCTAAACATATCTAATTTACCTTTGCCTCTGACATTTTTTTGTTCTTGATTTGTTTTCTTTTCCATTTTTCAAACGTAAGTGAAATAATACTTCTTTTATTTCATAGTTCAATATTGTTATGGTCTTTTCTGACCTTGAATGGAGCATGTGTATTCTCACAGTCTGACAAATTTGGCAAGATTTCTTAAAATAAACTGAAGTAACATTGCTTGACCAACAGGTGTTTGTTATTCTCACAGGCTCAATCAAGAGACTGAGTTAAAAGTTCAAATGAAGTTTAGCAAACTTGCTTCAGTCTAAAGAACATTTTAATTAAGATTGCTCAACTAATATTTCTGACAATTAAGAACAAGCCTTGGTAGATTGAATAACAATTATCATATATTATAAAAGTTAATAAATTCATTCATATCTATTTTGGGGCTATTTTGATGTGCTTAATGAACAGATTAGAGCTTATAGTCAGCAGAATTTGAGTGTATTCTGTTTTTCTCAAAACAAGACCTTTCAATTCTGAAAAATGTGTAATGCCTAAGATTTCTCTTGGCCCAGAAAATTTAAAGCTATTTAAATGAGGGTTCTTGGGGGCTGGAGCGGTGGCTCAAAGGTTACGGTGCTTGCTTGGCATGTGCAAGTATGTGAGTCCAAACTCCAGCACCATGAACACAATGAAGTCTTGGAGCAACGAGGGCCACATGAAGAACTAAATAAAATTGAGTCTCTCTCTCTCTCTCTGTCTCTCTCTGTCTCTCTCTCTCTCTCTCACACACACACACGTGCACACACACACAGTCCCTCTCTCTTTAAAATAAATATATAAATAAATAAAAAATAAATGAGGGTTCTTAACCTAGAGTCTATGACCTCTGGAACATAGGCCCATGTAGATTAGATAGGTCCTGAGGTATATGATAGGGATTTCACAGGGACCAGAATATTACATGGAAATTTTATATTTATTACACATTTATATTTTGCTAGGAAGAGGGTTCAAACCTTCATAGGAATTCAAAAGAGATTAAGACCCACTAGTTTAGTTTTTAGTTAACATGGTGGATTTTGTCACTGCGCTCAATAATCAGGAACCTTACCTAAGGGTCCCTTCTTAGACAGTCTTCTCTAGATGAAGATAGGTGTGTGACTAGTTTGGTGGATAGAATGTGGGGGAATATTATATGTGCCATATCTAGGAAGAAGCCACCAGCACTCTTTAATTTACCTCTTCAATCAAACTAGATATATCCAAGATAGAGGCTACCCCATCAGCCTGGGTCCTACATGAAGACAATAAATAAACTTTTAAGGATTGTTTTTGTGTTTGCAGTAAAAAATTATGCTAAGCTAACTGGTAAGTATGACGATCAACTTCTACATAATTTCTGTAGTAGACAAAGTAAATCTCCCTATGGTTGGGTTAAACAATAAGTCAGTTAAATTTTTAGTCATTGTTTTCTGTGCTATATTACCATAATACTTGGTATATCATCATCTAGGAAGACCTCAACATAGGTT
Source organism: Aplodontia rufa (assembly GCA_004027875.1). NCBI lineage: Eukaryota > Metazoa > Chordata > Mammalia > Rodentia > Aplodontiidae > Aplodontia > Aplodontia rufa. Next base: position 32,892 of record PVKS010005402.1, on the reverse strand, counting down.
TTCCCTCTTGCAAAAATTTTATGAATACTTTGTTGTTCAAAAGAATTCAAATATTTCTGTTTCTGGCCTAGAAGGAGTAACAGGGAGCAAATTTACCTCCACTTCAAGCAATAGCAAGAAAAATACAGAAAAAAATACATAAAATAAAGGTTTTCAAGATACTGGACAAGGGATAGTGGTCCCTGGGGGGAACAAGAACAAATGAGGTAAGTAGTACCTGATAAAAATCCTTCAATGATTTCTTAACTACTTACATTTAAAGTTTCAAATTGATTTAGCCCACAAAATAGGACATTTACCCATAAGCATTGTTTGTTCTTTAGTACTGATAGTATTTTCCTTGGTTGGCTAGCCTTGTCAACAAAACCTAGAAAGGGATTTAAACATATGTGGATTTAATACTAAAATAGCTGAAGTCATCTGTTCTGCAGCCAAATTAATTTATAGTTGTTGAACTGTAGGAAAAATTACATTCAGATGACAAGTAAGCAGCTTTTGAGTATGAGTGATCTTTAAGGACTCTAACTTGAAACTTCCATAAAAGTTGGCTTTTAAAATTGTCTTATGAGGGGGCTGGAGTGGTGTGGCTCAGTGGTTATGGCACTTGTCTGGCATGCGCAAGTATGCGAGTTTGAACCCCAGCACCACGTACACAATGAAGTCTCTGCGCAACGAAGGCCATATGAAAAACTAAATAAAAATTGTTTCTCTCTCTCTCTCTCTCACTGTCCCTATCTCTTTTTAAAAAAAATTGTCTTATGATCACTGTATTTGGAAACTCAAATTTCGTACTAACATTAAAGTACGACACTTTTGCAGTAAAAAGAATAAGAAAATGGGAAATTCATTCACTGTAATTAAAGATTTTATGACCTGGAGTGTTCAATTAGAAAATGATTCTCATAGCTTCCTACAGAAATGTAACTAGGGAATTATTAATTGGTATTTTTATTTAGAAAATTAAAAAGTGGAAAATGCTATTTTAATACGTAAAATTTCTCTCAAACATGATTATATATAAATATATTTTTAAAAGAACACAAAGTAAGTTAGAATTAAGAGTTATTTTGGACTAGGACATAGACAGGAGTGGAATATGAAACATGGCACCAGCTTGCATTTCCAGTCCTGCCACCAGCTCTCTCTAAGGCTGTGACAAAGCAATTAATTTATCTATGCCTTTGTTTTCCAGTCTTAAAAATGAAAATTTTGTAAATTCCTACAAACTAGAAAATTCTATAATGTTATGAAACAACTAAAATAGCTTTGCAAAAATAAAATATAGTTGTCATTAACATCAAAATGTTGCACATCTTTCAAACAATATCAAATATAAATACAGAGAGAGGTATCCACATATCAATACACCTTAGCAAGCCTGGACACGCTATTTCTTTTATAAACATATAATGTGAGTTATTAATTGAATGCATTTAAAATATTAGAGTAATTTAAAACCACATTGACATTTTAATAGATTATGCATGAATTTATCTGAAATACATTCATGTGATCACATATAAACTGAATGATTTTGTTTCTCCCTCATTATCCTCCTATTGCCAGTGTCAGATACCATGAGTCATTTCTGTTTCATGACCTTTGTACCCTGCATCTTCATGCCTTGATGCTGGAAGAGCTGAGGCAATAGGACAGTTTCTGAATACCATGTCTACACTTAGTGGTAAACTGGTATCTAACGCACATGAGAATCATCGCAAAGTAGATGAATGTGTCAGATAAAAGCTAATGGAATTCTCAAATTAAAATCTTCTTAGTCAGATCCCCCAAATACTCATGATCTCTCCAAAACTATTCATTGAAAGAAGAATTACATAGAAGAGATCTATGCAGAAAGAAATAGGGATTGTATGTGGGCTAAATTATCAAAAGCATATCTCCATGTAAATGCATTACTAGAGTCCCTTTAGGGCCTTGAAAGAAACTCTTGAACATTAAAGATCCTAATGTTTATTTAAGCTTTGTTAGTGTTATAATAAATATATTTTGGGTAGATGTCTTTGTAAATGACAGAATTTGATAATTTCAGGTGCAAAATCTGGATTAACCTGAACTGCCCAGAGTACAAGCTCCTACAAAATCAAGACTGAGACAATTTAATTTGCTATTCACAGTGCCAGAAGTGGTACTCATCATGGGGTATACTATGCTATGTATTACCTGATTATTAAGTTAATTAGCTTATTTCATTTCTGTTTTTAGTTTTTGTGGCATAGTCTTACATATTGCAGGGAATCATTGTTATATGTCCATGCATACATGGATATTGACAAGGTAAGTTAAGGCTGATCCTCATATGGGATCTCCACCCCTTCATCCATTACCTGATCTCCTCTGTAATCCCCATGCTATAGATAGAAATGAGCATATACATGTATATTAATTTTTGAAATTTCTGAGTTTCTCTGCCTGCCTATTTATACTTTGATTTCTCATGGGAATTGAGAGATCCCAGCTGTATTGATAAACCCCTATTTTCCTCCCTCCCTTCTCTGCCTCTCTCCCTTATAGTTAAGAGTTCTCCAAGCTTATGTGAAATTTCAACTTGGATGGGTTTATTAAATAAACTTAACTAACTTTAATCCTATCTTAAGTTTTACACTTGTTTCCAAATACCAGAGAAAATATTCAGATCTAAGTCTCTGTTTTGGGAATATTTCACTCAACATGATTTATTTTCCCTTTTCCATTCATTTAGCTGCAAATACCATGATATTATTCTCTCTTATAGCAGAGTAGAACTCTATATATACACCACAGATTTTGAATCCAGTCTTCCAGTGATGGTCATCTAGGTTGGTTCCATAGTTTAGCTATTATAAATTGAGCTGCTATAAACATTGATGTAGCTGTGTCTCTGCAGTATGTCAATTCTAGCTCTTTTGGAAAAATACCCAGGAGTGGAATACCTGGGTTGTAAGGTGGTTCCATCCCTAGTTTTTTTTTATTAATTGAATATGGATTTACAATTGAGGGGGAATCATTTTCAATACAATTAAGAACACATATATATTTACATAATGTACATATTGAGCCAAGGCTGATGCCATGTCATTGATGCCCCCCTTGGGTTCCCCATGGTTATGTTTCCCCCAAAAGAACCCCTGTGTTAAATGGACTTCTAGTGGAGGTCAGAGATCTTCTTCTGAGATGATTCCCCCATATTCCCACCCTCCAGTCTCCTGGATATCCTTCCTAATCCCTCCCCTCTCCCTGCCCACCTCCTTACGTCTCCAGGTATCCTAGGCAATGATCCCCTTGTTTGTGTAAAAATTCATACATTTTGAGGTTTTTATTAGCTTAGCCATCTAACTTACTGTTTCCAGTTGTATTCTAGCTTCCACAAATGAGAGAAAACTTTCGGCCCTTGAGTCTCTGAGATTGGGATACTTCACTTAGCATAATTTTTTCCATCTCCATCCATTTGGTTTCAAAAGCCATAATATCATCTTCTCTAATGGCCAAGTAGTATTCCATTGTATATTTGTACCAAAGTTTTTGGATCCACTCCTGGAGTGAGGGGCATCTGGTTGGTTCCATAATCTAGCTATAGTAAATTAAGCTGCTATAAACATTGATGAAGCCTTATCTCTATAATATGTTGATTCTAACCCTTGGGAAAATATCCAGAAGTGGGATAGCTGGGTCATAAAATGGTTCCAGCCCTAATTTTTTGAGGATTCTCCATACAGCTTTCCAGAGTGGCTGAACCAGTTTGCAGTCCCACCAGCAATGTGACAGTGTTCCTCTTTTCCCACAGCCCCTCCCACATCTGTCCTTGTTTGTATTCTTCATTTTTGCCACTCTAACAGGAGTGAGGTGGAATCTCATTGAAGTTTTGATTTGCATTTCTCTTATTGTTAATGATGTAGAGCATTTTCTCATATATTTACAGGCTTTCTGGACTTCCTCTGGTGAGAAGTTTCTTTTTAGATTTGTAGCCCATTTATTGATTGGATTATTTGTGATGTTGTTGTTTAGTTTTCTTAGTTCTTTGCATATTCTGGATATTAGCCCACTGTCCAAAGTGCAGCAGGCAAAGATTTTCTCCTATTCTGTTGGGTCTCTCTTGACATTCTTGACTAATTCTTTAGTTGTGCAAAAGCTTTTTAGTTTAATTGCATCCCATTCATTTATTCTTGATGTTACTGCTTGCACCATGGGAGTTTTGTTAAGGAAGGTGCAGCCAAACCCTATGTCCTGTAGTGTTGATCCTACTTCTTTTTCAAATAAGTTTAAATTTGCTGGCTTAATATCCAGAACTTTGAACCATTTTGATTTAATTTTTGTGCAGGGTGAAAGGTAAGGATCCAGCTTCAGTTGTCTACACATGGCTGTCCAATTTGTCCAACACCATTTGTTGAACAGGCTTTCTTCCACACTATGTTTTATCCCCTTTATCAAATATCAAATAGTTAAAGATGTGGGGGTTCATCTCAGAATCTTCTATTCTACTCCATTGGTCTTCAGTTCAGCTTTGATAACAATACCATTCTGTTTTACTACTGTGGCCCTGCAGTATAATTTCAGATCAGGGATTGAGATACCCCCTACTTCTTCCTTACTGAAGGGTAATGTTTTGGCTAATCTGGGTCTTCTCTTATTTCATAAGAATTTCTCAAATTGCTTTTTCTATATCCGTGAAGAATGACATTGGTAACTTGATGGGGATTGCATTAAATCTGTATAGGGCTTTGGGCAGAAGGGCCATTTATATTATATTGATTCTGCCTAACCATGAGCATGAAATGTTTTTCCACCTACTCAGGTCTTCTGCAATTTCTTTTTTTAGTGTTTGATAGTTTTCATTGTAGAGGTCCTCAATATCCTTTGTAAGGTTGATGCCCAAGTATTTCATTTTTTTGGAGGAGATGGTGAATGGGAGAGGTTTCCTGATTTCTTCTGCGGATTTGTTGCTGGAGTACAGGAAAGCTAGTGATTTACTGGTGTTGATCTTATAGCCAGCCACTTTGCTGAAATCACCTATAAGCTTTAGAAGTTTTCTGGCCAATGTTATTGGGTCTTCTAGGTATAGAATCATGTCATCAGCAAATAGAGACAACTTAACTTCCTCTTTTCCTATATGAATTCCTTTGATTTCCTTGTCTTGCCTGATAGCTCTGGCAAGGGTTTCAAGGACTATATTGAACAAGAGTGGTGAAAGTGGACAACCTTGTCTTGTTCCTGAATTCAGTAGAAATTCTTTCAGTCTTTCTCCGTTGAGGATAAAGTTGGCTATGGGTCTGTCATAAATGGATCTAACATAGTTAAAGTATCTTCCCTTGATTCCTATCTTCTGCAGAGTTTTGAGCATAAAGTGGTGTTGAATTTTATCAAAGACATTTTCCGCATCAATTAAGATGATTATATGATTTTTGTTTTTAATTCTGTTTATGTGCTAAATTACATTTATTGATTTGCATATGTTGAACCAGCCTTGTTTTCCTGAAATGAAGCCCATGTGATCATGATGTATTATCTTTTTAATGTACTTTTGGATCTGATTAGCTAGAATTTTATTATGAATTTTTGCATCTGTGTTCATCATGAAAATTGGTCTGTAGTTTTCTTTTCTTGACATGTCTTTGTTGGATTTTGGTATCATTGTAATATTTGCTTCATAAAAGTGTTGGGGAGTGCTCCCACCCTATCAATTTCATGAAAGAGCTTGTAGAGGATCAGTATTAACTCTTCTGTGAAAGTTTGGTAGAATTCTGCCATATATCCATCTGGTCCTGGGCTTTTGTTTTTTGGAAGAGCTTTGACTGCAGTTTCAATTTCACTATCTGTGATAGGTTGGTTTAGATTTTCAACATCCTCTTGTGTTAATGAGGGGGATGTCATATGTGCCAAGTACCTGCCCATGTCCTCCAGATTATCAAACTTGGCGGAGTATAAATTTTCAAAATAAGTTCTGATAAGCTTCTAGATTTTGGTTGAGTCTGTGGTGCTATCACCATTTTCGTCTTTGATTTTGTTGATTTGCTTCACTTCGTTCTTTTTGGTGTGGTTAGCAAGGAGTCTGTTGATCTTGTTTATTTTTTCAAAGAACCAACTCTTTGATTTATTCATAATTTGTATTGTGTTTTTTGTTCTCAATTTCACTAATTTCAGCTCTGATTTTAGTTATTTCCTATTTTCTATTAGCTTTGGGATTTGATTGTTCCTCTTTTTGCAGGCATTTGAGTTGTAGCAATAGGCTATTTATATGGGCTCTTTCTAGATTTTTGATGTATGCACTCAGTGCTATAAATTTACCTCTTAAGAATGCCTTCATACTGTCCCAGAGATTTCCATATGTTGTTTCCTCATTCTCATTCAATTCCAATTGTTTCTTGATTTCTGCTCTCATTGCCTCTTTTATCCATCCTTCATTTAAGAGGGAATTATTCAATTTCCAAGTATTTGAATAGTTTCTCTTATTATTGATTGCTAAGATCATAGCATTGTGGTCTGACAGAATACATGGGATTATATACACTTTTTTTGTATTTGTTAAGATTACCACAGTGAACTAGAATGTGTTTATTTTAGACAAGGATCTGTGAGCCACTGAGAAGAAGGTAAATTCAGCTAATTTAGGATGGAATATTCTGTAGATGTCTGTTAAGCCTGATTGATTGGAGATGTCTTTATTGATTTTTTGTTTTGATGATCTGTCTAGTGTTGATAGTGGTGTATTGAAGTCTCCCAGTATTATTGTGTTGAGATCAATGAGGGGATTAATGTCCTTAAGTATTTTTCCATATATTTGGGGGGGTTGTAATTGGGGGCATAACTATATCTTCTTGATGGACTGTTCCTTTTAGTATAATAAAGTGACCTTCTTTGTCCTTTCTGACTAATTTTAGCTGGAAATTAATTTTATAAGAAATTAGGATTGCCACACCAATTTGATTTTTTGGGCCGTTGGCCTGGTAGACATTTTGTCAACCTTTCACTTTCAGTATGTGTCTATTTTTGAGTGTTAAGTGTATCTCCTGTAGACAACGTATTGTTGTATTTTGTTTTTTTGATGTGGTGCCAGTCTGTGTCTTTTAATTGGGGCATTGAGACAATTTACATTCAGAGTTAGAGTAGATATAGGAAACTGAGTCTCAGACTTTGTGACTATTACAGAGTTTTGAGTCATCTTGGAAGTCATTTGGTGTGTAATGTGGTTATTGACTCACCCTGTTTAAGGGTCTAGGGTATTATTAGCATTTTCTTCTGAATGAAGAATATCCTTGAGAGTATTCTGTAGTGCAGGATTTGTGTTCATGTATGTTGCTAACTTGAGTTTATCATTGAAGTATTTAATTTCCCTGTCACATTTAAAGCTGAGTTTAGCAAGGTATATTATTTCTGGTTGGAAATTGCTGTTTTTCAAAACTTGAAAAATATTGTTCCAAGCTCTTCTGGCCTTCATTGTTTGAACTGAAAAATCCATAGTGATCCTAATTGGTTTGCCTCCGAATGTGATTTGGGGCTTTCTCTAGCTGCTTTTAGAATTCTCTCTTTAATTTCTCTGTTATTCATTTTGTATATAATATGTCTTGGTGAATTTTTCATTTGATTAGGCTGGTTTGATGTTCTATAAGCACCTTGGATGTGATATTCTGGGTCAATTGTAAAGTGAGGGAAGTTCTCATTTATGATTTCACTTAAAAGATTCTTAACGCCTCTTGGTTGCTGTTCGGAGTTTTCATCCAGTCCAATGACTCTCAGGTTATTTCTCCTCATCTTGTCAAATATTATTTGGATCTTCTGATCATGTATTGTAAGTTTCTTCTTTTGTCTATCCTCCTTGAACTCAACTTTGCTTATCCTATCTTTGTTATCTGATGTACGTTCTTCAAGAGCTCAAGTTCTATTTTCAGTGGACTTTACTCTTGTGTTAGTATCTTCTGGTGAAGATTTGATTTGGTTGACCATGGTTTTCAATTCTTATAGCTCTGCTACATCTCTTTTCAGGATATCTAATTCTTTGTAGAGCTGATCTTTCATCTCATGGAATTGCTCCTTATTTCCTTATAAAATTTGTCTCTCATCTCTTGAAATTGTTCTCTGATCTCTTTCCTTAATTCTTTTTTCAACTCTTTGATTGAGTTACTAATCATAATGTTGATGCAATTTCTGTGGTTTTCATCTAGAGCCCCGACAATGGAGTCATTGAGTGGGGAGCTGTGAGGAGGTGAGTTATTTCCCCTTTTCCTCATTTTCAGAAGCAGGGGTGTGTCTTGAAGACTGATCATATTACTCTTGTAGGGGTAATTGGAGCTTCTTACCATTTTGCTTCATTGGGATGGGGTGCTAATTGGGTAGCTCAGACCTATAGGTGCCAGTCCAATCAGTGAGAACTTGAGAGCCTATAGGTGCACATACTAGACAGTTTCAACTAAAACAGTTATGATGATAATTAGCAACTATAGGAGCAGTTTTCTTTGAGAGCGCTCTCACGATATGTTATGATAGCAAGCAAGTACCCATTTTGAAGAATGTCTCATTCTTCAGTTAGCAGGGCTTCTGTAAGTAGGGAGAAGAAATGATTAGGAAGTCAAAGAGGTGAATTGGGAGGTAGATTAGAATACCTGACATAGAACAAAGAGGAACAAGGGATTAGGGGGGAGTAGGTTATTCGATTAGGAATAAGGAAAACATAGAAATGGGGTGTGGGTGAGGAAGAGAAAGAACAGCTTATATTTAGGAATTCCCAGAGTGCAGAGGAAGAAGAGATTAGTATGGGGTGTAGTGCTCTTTGCCCAAAGGAGACTGAGGGCTATTTTGCTATCATGAAGTGTTTTCCTGGTTGGAGCCCAATGCTATAGAGACAGCAGTTGAGTTAAAGAAGACACAGAGAGAAGTAGGAGCCAACCACCATTACATACACACAGAAAAATATGTACATCCACAAACACCAAATTCAGTAAGAACCATAAAGCAAAAAAGGATTAAAAAAACAAAAACAAACAACAAAAACGTTAAAAAGTTAAAAGTTAAACTAGTTAAAAATATCAGACAGCAGCAGGATCCCCATTAAAAAAAATACTAGTTAGGAAATTTCTGATTTTTTGACCCTTAGGTCAGTGTGTACCATGGGGGTATGTGTTCAAATCTGCCATCTAGCTGGGGCTCCTCACAGTTGAGCTTGTCAGAGGAGATGCAGTTTGGTTATCTCTGGTGCCCTGGTTTTTCCTAAAGGATGTCGTCAAAATTTTATGTTGCAGAGGGGTAGAAGATCCTGACCTCTCCTGCTTCTTGTAAGAATAGAGTTCAGCACCCCCTGAGATGCATTCTTGGGCTGACTATTTTCTGCCTGACCATACTCCTGGTCTTCTTGAGCTGGGGGCCCAGAAGCTGTAGGCAGTCTAGTAGATCCTAGTGTAGTTGTGTGGGACTCTGACTATTCCAAGGAGAGTGGCCGGACTGAAACTTGCTTTCCCAGGATCACTGATGACCCTCTCTGGATGTCTTATGATCTTCAGAGGCCCCAAGAGCTGCTCTGTGGGGTTGACACAGACCCAGCAAGGGAAGACATGTGTGAGGGAGGGTCCAGGCTGTGCCAGTGTTTATGTGATTCCCAATTGCAAGCACTAGGGGGCGTCCCACCTGAAGAGCTCAGGACCTGTGGAGCCTTGGCTATGCACAGAGCTCAGGGACTGAGGAAGAGCCCAGGCTGCCCCTTTCGTTCAAAAGTTCCTGAGGCTGATGTCAGACCCTGCCTTGTTAGAGAGTTACAGTTAGCTTTTGGAGAGGCTTAGGCAGGTAGTCCCCTTGGGAAAGATATGCCCTACTGTGCCGAATTCTGTTCACAGGCTCCTCCTGTTTAGGTGTGCAAGAGAGTGGGCAGGAGGTCAGCGCCTGTAAGACCCGTGAGCTGGAGAGGTGATTCATATTTCCACACAGCCCCCTGGGCAGACAGCCAGGTCACAGAGCAGTAAATTCTGTTTTTCTGTCCATGGAGACTGAGGTCCCAAGTCCATGCTTAAATGATGGATCTGGTTTCACTTTTGCCGAGTGAGTAACCGGCCCCACCCTCAGGGAGACCTCAAAATCACAGGTGGAGCTGGCCACCTGCTATGCACCCACAGCTGTAGGTTTGCTACTATGAGCAATTAAGTCAGAGAGCTTGAGACTCAGCTCTTACAAACTGTGATCACGGGTGAAAAGGTGTTGCCTGCTGTGACAGAGTTGGTATACTTGTGCGGTTTCCTCCACTCCAGGGTAGCTCCCTCTCCCCAGCTGTGGAGCTGATTGAGTGGGTGCTACAAACTTGTACTTTAGATTCATTAATGCAAAGCTCTTTTCCCTTGGTGTTAAAAAAAATTAGCATGGGAGTAATACTCCTCCATACTGAGAGCTCGGTCCTACTGTAGGATACCACCTCCACTCCTGCAGCGTGAAGTATTTCTTAGGAGCGTATCGGAGTCACTGGTGGTGGGATGGTCGCCATGTTCCCAAGCCCATCCCTAGTTTTTTGGGGAGTCTCCTTACTACTGTCCATAGTGGCTATACACATTTGCTGTCCTACCAACAGTGTATAGCATATTAGTGTTCCTTTGTCCCCACAACTCCTCCAGCATCTGTTATTGTTTGTATTCATTATTTTTGCCATTCTGACTGGAGTGAGGTGGAATCTCAGTGAAGTTTGATTTGCATTTCTCTGATTGCTTGTGATGTAGAGCATTTTCTCATAAGTTTATTGGCTTTTTGAACTTCCTCTGTTGAGAAGTTTCTGTTTCTATTTCAATTTTGCTACCTGAGAGTCATTTGTTTAGACTTTCAATTTCTTCTTATGTTAATTTGGGAATGTTGTATTTGGCTAGGTATTTTTCTATGTCTTCCAGATTGCTGAACTTGGAAGGGTATAGTTTTTCAAAATAAGTTCTGATAATCCTCTGGATTTCAGTTGAGTCTGTAGTGATGTCTCCATTTTTGTTTTAGATTTTGTTGATTTGGTTCACTTCATTCTTCATTTTGATGATGAGTCCGTCAATTTTATTTATTTTTTCAAAGAACCAACTCTTTATTTCCTTGATTATTTGTATTTTTTTTATTGTTGTTGTTCTAAATTTTGTTGATTTCATCTTTAATTTGGTTATTTCCTGCCTTCAGTTGGATTTGGGATTGGATTGTTCCTCTTTTTGTAGGGATTTGAATTGGAGCATAATTTTATTTATTTGAGCTCTCTTCTGATTTTTGATGAATGCACTCAGAGCTATAAATTTGTTACTTCTGAATGCTTTCAAAATGTTCCATAGGTTTTTTTTAAACAAAAGAGAGAGAGAGAGGGACAGTGAGAGAGAGAGAAGCAATTTTTATTTAGTTTTTCATGTGACTTTCATTCTTCTGACACTTTGTTGTGTATGTGGTGCTGGGATTTGAACTCAAGTACTCACTCATGTGAGGCAAGTGCCATAAATGATGAGCCACTGCTCCAGCCCCTGTCCCACAGATTTTAGTATGTTGTGTCCTCATTCTTCATTTCTAAGAATTTGTTGATTTCTGTTCTTATTTAATCTTTGTTCCATTCTTCATTTAAGAAGGTATTATTCAATCTCCTTGTATTTATGTACTTTCCATTGTTTTTCTTGCTGTTAATTGCCAAGATCATACCACTGTACTCTGATAGGATACATGGCATTGTATCAACTTTTTTGTATTTATTAAAATTTCCTTTGAACACTAGGATATTTTCTGTTTTGGAGAAGTTTCCATGTGCTGCTAAGAAGAAGGTAAACTCAGCCAATTTGGTATGGAATATTCTGTAAATGTTAAGTCCAATTGATTGGTAGAATTTTTTTAGAGTAGAGATGTATTTATTGGTTTTTGCTTTGATGATCTGTCTATTGTTGATAATGGTGTATTAAATTCCCCCAGTATTATTGTGTTGAAGTGGATAAGTGGTTTAATGTCCTTGAGTACTTTTTCCACATAGTGGAAGGGTTGTAATTGGGAGCATAAATGCAAACTATTGTTATATCTTCTTGAGCTAGTGTTCCTTTTACTAAGATGCAGTGACCTTCTTTATCCCTTCTGACTAATTTTTGAACAAAATTAATTTTTGGATATAAGTATTGTAACACTGCCGTGCTTTCTTGGGCCATAAGTTTGGTAGGTTTTTTGGCAACTTTCACCTTCAATCTGTGTCTATTTTTGGTTGTAAGGTGTGTCTCCGTAAGCACCATATTGTGGGCTTTTATTTTTTGAACCAGTCTGCTAACTTGTGTCTTCTGATTGGGTTATTGAGTCCACTCATGTGCAGCATTAGAATAGATATGTAATTTTGATTCCCTGGCATTGTGACCTTAGCTGTATTTTATGCCATCTTGGTCATCTTTTACTTAGTTATGCTTTTACTGACTTTCCTCTGATTATGGGTTTTGGGAGTTGTTAGCTTGTGCCTCTGATTGAAATTTGTGTTTGTATATTCTCTGTAAAGCTAGTTTTCTGTTCATGTATGTTATTAGTTTGTTCTTATCATGGAAGTATTTTATTTCCCCATGACATTAAAGTTGAGTTTTGCAATGTAGAATTTTTGGTTGCCAATTATTTTCTTTCAATATCTGAAAAATATTATTCCATTATCTCCTCACCTTTATTGTCTAAGCTGAGAAATCCACTGTAATTCTTATTGCTTTGCCTCTGAATGTGATGTTTGGTGTTTGGTGTTTGGTGTTTTTCTCTTACTGGTTTTAAAATTCTTTCCTTAATTTCTCTATTATTAATTTTGTATATGATATGTCTCAGTGAGTTTCTCGTTTGGTTAGGTCTATTTGGTGTCCTTATAGTCTTCTTGAAATTGAATTTCTGGATCAGTTCTGGTGTGGGGAAATTTTCTTTGCCTATCTCATTGAGAAGCTTCTTTATTCCATTCATTTGTTGTTCTATGTTCTTCCCTATCCCAATTACTTTCAGGTTATTTTTTCTGTTCTCATCCTATACTTATTGGATGTTCTGATCATGCTTAGTATATGGACATTTTCATGTTTAAATTTTGGATTAAATAATAAGGTCATTAGTGTTATCATGTTTTGTAAAATAATTTAAAGATTATATTTAAGACACTTTTACTACTATTTTATGAGAATATTGACTTTGGAAAGTGCTAGGGTCTTCTAAAACTAAAATACTTATGTTTGTTCTGAAATATTATTTTTTTATTAGATGGATACAGAGATACAATTGAGGGGGAAACATTATCAAACATTCAAAAACCAATGTATATATACTCAGTTATCCAGGGCTAATGCCATATCATGGATGCCCAGCTTGGGTTCCCCCTGTTGCTGTTTCCCCCAGAAGAATTCCTAAGTTAAATGGATATCTCGTGGAGGACAGAGATCTCCTTTTGAGATGATTCCCCCATATTCTTACCCTTCAGTCTCCTAGGAGTTCTTCCTACACCCCCCATCCCCCTCCCTACACCTCCAAGTATCCTAGGGAGTCATCTCCCTGTTGTGGTGAAAATCATACAATTTAAAGTTATTATTAGCTTAGCCATCTAACATACTGCTTCCCGATGTATTCTAGCTTCCACAGATGAGAGATACCATTCGGCCCTTGAGTCTCTGAGATTAGGATACTTCACTTAGCATAATTCTTTCCATCTCCATCCATTTGATATCAAAAGCCATAATATAGTCTTCTCTAACGGCCGAGTAGTATTCCGTTGTATACATGTACCAAAGTTTTTGTATCCACTCGTCAAGTGAGGGGCATCTGGGTTGGTTCCATAATCTAGCTATAGTAAATTGAGCTGCTGTAAACATTGATGAAGCCACATCACTATAATATGCTGATTCTAACTCTTTTTGGAAAATACCCAGAAGTGGGATAGCTGGGTCATGAGGTGGTTCCATCCTTAATTTTTTGAGGATTCTCCACACTGCTTTCCATAGTAGCTGAACCAGTTTGCAGTCCCACCAGCAGTGTAACAGTGTTCCTCTTTTCCCACAGTCCCTCCAGTATCTGTTGTTGTATAACAGATTTTGACTAATCAAAAGTTTCAGACCTTTGAGAAAAACATAAAGATATTAGTGATAAAAGGTATATGATATTAATTAATTTGTTTGGTAATTATTTTAATCCATTTATGCTTTCCCCTTCCTTTCTTGCTTCTTCTCTTTTTTTTTTTTAGAAATTATCTTCTGTCAGGCTTGTTTTGACCTATCTTTGGCCTTCTATCACTTAAATCTCACTTTCATAGAGATTTAGCTCCTTGATTCAAAAGAAGCTAAATCTCTATGAAATGACTAGGTTACTTGAATTAATTATAAATAAATGGTTTGATTCTCTGGAAACAATGGTTGCAGTTCATGTATCTTGAGCAATACCTTATAACAATGATTACAGATCTGTTTGCTGTTATTTCTCAAAATTTCCAAACATTTTGAAATGAGTTGTACCTGATACTTGTGTTAGTTCATTGGACATCCAGTTTATGAAAATTAATGACTTGTCTGATAGTTATTTCTGATGTTTCTTTAAATAGTGCTCAAAAATAGCCAAAGGACAAGTGTCAAATATCCAGTGGGAAGATTGTTCTTTTTCTTCTTCTTCTTTTTTTAATGGCACAACTCATAGGACAGTTTTGCAACAGAATCCTCTGGGAATTAGAAGTGAGTCATTAATCCTTCAAATTAAGATGTCAAAATGCTCAGAAAACTCCTCACATACATAAGAGCTCTTTAAACTTCTCTGATTATAAAGAAATTTCAGAGATTTTTGGTTCAATATATAAGGGAATAATAACTTAATGACTGTGCTCTTGGGAATAAATTTGGATTCACTCATCACTCATGCAACAAATTCCAAGAAATCTTTGTAGTCTTATTTGACCAAGTGTTCAACTCTAAAAGGCACATCATTCAAGCACAACATATGAAATGGGCATAGGAGTTCATTATATAGGACAAATTTCTTCATAAACCTTTCCTTTAACCTATACATCCTAAGGAGGTTCTTAGCGCTGATGGTGATAGTGAGAATGTAAGAGAGAAAAGCTGGCCTTTTGAGTGAACATTTATTTTTTCATGTCACCAGAAGTCAGATTCTTTGTTTTCTCATGGGACATTGATTTAAAAACATCTTTCTTGGCTTTTGGAATTGGTTTGGAATGCACTCACCAAGGTTAATGCAGAGTGACCTGGAAAGCATTAGAGTTGCTTTAAATACTTGATAGGAAGTGATTTTGGGGGAATTCTAAAATATTAAATCATAACTCTCTCTGCAATCATATCTTAGATAGTAGAAGTAGGTGATGTCCATTTCTTGCATCCAGTTCTGGATTTCTTAAATCTAAAACTGGTCTAAGAGTTATTCTAGAAAGAAACAAAAACAAGGTAGCAGTTTTACCTTGGAGAATATAAATCCATAACCAACATTTACTAAGATGAACAAACTTTGATATAAAAAGTTGAGTAGGTCAAATTAGATGGAATTAGTTCTTCAGTGTAGAAAAATCAGTATAACTTTCTCTCTTCCTTTCTTACCACCTAATCCAAAGCTACAAATGACTGAAAAGAATAGAATTAGGCATTTAACAGGTGTTTTGCCTATGACAAGATATGAGGAGAAATCAATAGCCACTCTTTAAAATAGCAAGCTAATGCATGTTAATGGTAGACAATTTAGAAAATAAAGGACCAAAGGATAAAAAAATTTATCCTATTTAAATCATCAACCAGAGAAAATTACTTTTAACATTGAGGTAGAACTTTGCAGATGCCTGTGTGTGAAGACATATGAAAATCTTGGTGTTTGACAGATATTTGTGCATGCACCTGAAAATACTGGATTTTGAAACATTGTCATATTTTTTATAATATTATTTTTAAAATTAAATCTAGAGAGCAGGCACCTTTGCAATTTGGTTCACTGATGCATCCCAGTGACTAGGATCATCATTTCCTTTGGTGCTTCTCTTTAATATTCTTATCCAGAGGATAATGGGGGGATTGATCTATGAGGCCATCCTCCAGACCACAGTGAATGGCTCAGGGATAAAATAATAACAGTTAAAGCCACTGAGGTCAGAAATATTTTCTTTTTCTGGACTACTGGGAAGATCATTGTTTTAGTTTCTTCATACAAAGGAGGGATGAACATATTTTGGCTACAGCAAAACCAGATGGCTCAATGAGACTATCAGATGTTTCAGTTGGCATCCTGGGCATCATACCACAATGGATTTTGGTCTCTTCCTTCCTAAATGAAGTAAGCGGATATAACTGAATAATAAACCATCTCCTTCCATTCTCCCAGATGGAAATTGAGGACAAGGGTATTTTGGAGAAGAAATTTATTGAGGACTTGATAGAACAATTATCTCTTAGCTTCTTTTTTTCTAAGGGATCCACCCTTGTGAAGTACAATTCTTACTCTATTTAATAATATGACTCACTGTATCAGAGGTACCTCCCAAATTTTGAAGTGACCAAAAGGCAATTTGGAAACTATTTTATGCTCCCTTGGGTGTTCAAACTATAGCATCTGACAATTTATCGACTATGACCTTTGTCCCATAGGTCTGCCTGTAGATTAACACCAGTCAAAGGATCCTAAGGTCTGTGGAACTTGAAGCACCAATAGGACTTTGTTCTAGCTCACACAGTATTCTTTTTGATAATGAAGGTTTTATTTCTCCTTATTTATATTGCTGAGCTCCCCTGCGGCTCAATCTGAGTATTAAAGGTATGGAATGAATCAGATGTAGAGTGCTCTGCTAGTTAGATGGGATTGGGTAGAGAGAGTGGCTGGATCTGATCTTAGTTCATTTTGTCCCCAAATACCTGAGGCTGGATACTTTATAATGAAAAGAGATTTCTTTAGCTCACTGTTTGGAAGTCTAAAAACTCAAAATTGTGTGGTTTAACTGGTGAAGGCTTTCTGTGTCATAACATGGTAGGTGGCAATACTGGGTAGATGCTTGCATTTGCAGTCATGAGAGAAGAGAGGGGAGGGAGATCTCAGGAAGCGAGAAAATGGAAAGGGGCCAAGCTTACTCTTTGCTAATAATCCACTGTTTGGAAATTAATCTATTCGTGTGTTGTCTAACCCACCCCAGAGTCAACCCCTTCAGGAGGGCAGTCACAATCTGAACACCTTTACTAGGCCCCACTTCCTCAAGGTCCTGCCACCTTCTCATACTGTTTATTTGGGTACCAAGCTTCAGTATGAATTGGTGGGGACAAACCACATCTAAACCATAGCAAATGTCAGAAGCAAAAATTTGATTTCAAAAACTAGAGTGGAGTCTCACCTGGGAGCTGAGGAGAGTGCTCAAAGCTCTTGAGGAGGGGAAAGAATTTAATTTCTTAAGATTTCTCCCTTGTACTCTTAAAAAGCATCAATTCCATTACAGCCTTGTCTCTGGGACCCTATATAAAGACAGCAGCACCACTGCGTGCCTAGGAGTGGCAGGATGTAAACTGCTTGACTAGCAATGGTTCCAGGTGTGTGAGAGGAAGGAGAGGACCCTAAAGGGCAGGGTGAGGCGGGGTTTGCAGGATATGCCAGAGGAAGGTAATTCTGGAAAGAGGTGAGGAGGAATGTTTGATTTAGACCAACAATTAATCCATTAAAGTCCAAGTTGTCATAAATCAACACTGAACCTTCATTACTTATCAATTTATTCATAGGGAGATAAATTAAATTCAAAATGCCAAAAGCATCTGTTATGGTTTAGACATAAGGTGTCCCCCCAAAACTAATGTGAGAGGCAATTCAAGATGTTCAGAGGTGAAGTGATCCAGTTACCAAAGCCTTAACCTAATCAGTGCATTGATCTACTTGAATGGATTAACCATGTGGTGTCTGTAGGCAGGTAGAGTGCGACTGGAGGAGAGGGAGGTCACTGGGGGTTTGCCTTTGGGGCTTATAATTTGCCCTTGTTGAGCAGAACTCTCTCTGCTTTTTGGTACCAGGGCCTAAGCTGCTTCCCTACTCCATGCACTTCTGCAGAGCTATTTTGCTTCATCTCAGACCCAGAGCAATGGAGCCAGCTGTCTGTGGACTGCAAACTCTGAAACTGAGTCAAAGAAAATTTTCTTCCTCTAAAATTATTCTTGTAAGGTCTTATGGTCACAGCAATGAAAAAGCTGACTAAAACAATTTCTAAAAAAACTTCTGTGTCTTATACTAGCTTCTGACTCGGCACTACCAAATTTACATGCCAACTTATTCTTTACTGCTGCTTAGAACTCTTAATTGTCTCATTCATGAATTGAGACTTCATTTGTTATATTTACATTTTAAGAAAATGATTAAATGATGATGAACAAAAGCCATATTTAACACTCTTTTTCATGAGAGAAAAGGTATCCCACATGGGCAGGAAGAAGTTCATTTGTTTAATGTGTCTAACTGGTACCACTTGGTGTGGATCTTGGCAATTGGGTATCAAGAAGGATCTGCAAAAGAGCAGAGCCAGAGGTCATGCTTGGGTTTCCAGTGGGGATAGTCTTTCTGATGATGGTTTATAGTTTCATTATTAATCTATAGTTTTTCCTAGATGTAATCTGTCCCATCAAGTTGGAAAATATGTACAATATTTTTTCCTCCTTCTCCTCTCCAGGCAGGAAGTCATAAAAATGTAGATATCACCACTAGCTTTTTTCTCTCCTCCCATTCATTGTCCAGCCAGCCTCATTTGACATCACCTCCACCACTCACCAAAAAGACTTTCTCTAATGTAACAGGTGACTTCCTGATGATCCAACCCAGACAGTAGTGTATATGACTTCTCTGCTCCAGTGGACATCAGAACTCTGAACTTATTGAATCTTTTCCTTGGTTTCTGCTTT
Organism: Aplodontia rufa; assembly: GCA_004027875.1. Lineage (NCBI taxonomy): Eukaryota > Metazoa > Chordata > Mammalia > Rodentia > Aplodontiidae > Aplodontia > Aplodontia rufa. The sequence continues at coordinate 14,086 of PVKS010005402.1, read as the reverse complement.
CCTGGTCCTTATCCTTCCTATCTGATCATTCTCAGTTAGCTTCTTTCCTTTTGTCCTAAATTGTTTTGATTTCCCAAGATGCTGACTTAGTTTTGCTTAGATACACTTCCTGAGTGGCCAGTTTGTCTATGTTTTCAGCTATATACAGATGCCTCCAAACACGTGATCTACTCAAAGACTTTCCCTGATATCTCCACTAGAATTTCTAATTACCATTCACACACTTGCACGTGACCATTGCACAGGTCCTTATTATAACTCACTCTTCATGGAATTTATCATAATTATACTTTGCCCACAAATCCATTCACCTTCTTGAATTCCTAATTTCCATCAATGGTACTGCTATTCAACAAATCCCTAAGCCAGAAAGGTACACAGAGTCACCTATTCTCTGTCACCCTCAACATTCAATCTGTCACTAATTTTAGTTGGTTTTACTTCTATGCTTTTTTCTCCACTTTGAAAAAGCTATACATGTAGTATATAACTATTGTTAAAAATGATGTGATCCAGAAATTTAAGGAATAAAGACAAAATTTTCCTCCAATTCTTGTCCATAGATCCCATCCCATGCGCTGAAACTCTATCAACACTTCAAGCAAACAGCTTCCCAGCTAGCTACCTTTTGTGTCAGGAGTGTGTACCACCATGGCATCTTCTTCTCTGGATAACATGAGCCCAGAAAAGTAGAGATATACACACACTGGATATGGGTTTCTATAAATTCTGTGCCAAACATACTCAGAGCATGATGTAAAAAGGAGGGCTGTAGGCTTCAGGTAGTGCTTTGCACTGACCATGGGAAGGAAGGTAGTCCTTGCTAGATGGAGAGGGTGTGGCTAGAGGAGACCAAGATGAAGTGCAGGACCCTGGGCAGGAGACCCACTTTGCCTAAAGATAATACTCCTTTCTACCACAGGCCTGGTTTCCTTTCAATTAATTTAGAAATTGAATAAAGCTGATAATATACATCATTTAATGTTTTCATTTATCAAATATTTATTGTTACTATAAACTAGGTTCTATTCATGTAGAGAAGAAACAACTGGTGAGCAAGAAACAGTTCTTGTCTTCAATCAGTTCTCATTCGTACAGAATATCTCTCAGTGTCGTGTAGGTGGCTGGGCAAGCAGTGGCTAACATTGAAATGGATGATTCAGTGCTGACTTAGTTTCTACAAATTTTCTATAGGTATTATAAATACATTTTATACTGTTAGCACAAGAAATAAGCTTTGAAATCACTTGGAATTTAAAGTCAATCGATAATCTGTTGTTATTTTTCCATGACTTTCACATCCAATATGAATGAAACGGCTTCATTTTAAGATTGCCAAGTTCCATTACTGAGAGTGCACTGCCCTCTGGTGGTAAAAATACTGGTTTGGGGTAGTGGTTTGGGCGTTGGAGAGTGGTTACTCCTTAGGAAGAAAAGATCTGTGGGTCTTTGTTGAGATTTTTTATTTCACAAATTTTCCCAACCAGATTTAATTTTCTGCTTGTTAATTTTTATCACAAAAATCTCATACTTATTGAAATTGTTGATAAAATAATAAAAAGAGCTACTTTGTGGAGAGATTTTTAAAACAATATTCTGATAATTACAGAACTATTATCAGTAATATTTGGTGACAAAGATCTAGTTAAAGGATTTTAATATTTGTCAGATAAATAACCACTAAAGAATAGTCCTGAAACTTTGGAATGCCAACCTGAAAGACTTTCAACAGAACATTAATATAAAAGATAGAATATTAATATAAAAGGTATAGTAATATGAAAGAAATCATAAAGATAGTTTATTTTAAAATTATGGTATTGATGCTGGTTTGGTGGAAGTCGGGATTGTGTCCCCCAGAGAAATAGAATGAAACCGAGGGATACCGAGACAGGCATAGCTGACAGATTTTATTTTAAGAAGATAACAGCGAGTAAAGCAAAGGGAAAAGAGCAGACTGCCTCTAAAGTGGGAGAATGGAACAGAGCCAAAAAGGGAGGAGGTTAGGTTTGCCCTTCTTATAGAATTTTTCTCCCTTTAATTGGTTATCGTCTCCCTTCTCCCACATCAAATTCTGTTTGGGTCCAGTCTTTAGTCTGTGCCTCAGGCATCAATAGAAAGATTGTGGCACCTTCCTTAGCAGAAGGGAGTGTCTGCATCTGGACCCACACCCCTAGGCAAGGGGAAGGGAAGGAAATGATTAATTAAGGGAAGAGAATCTTAAAGAGGAGAGTCATATCTCCTCTTCCAGTTCTCAACTCTGAAACTCCTTTCTCCTGGAGAAGTCTTTTCTTTCTATCCTATCTTAAATAAATTCTGTTTGCTTCGCTTGCCTTGGTGTCCCTCAGTTTCATTCTTCAACTCTGAGAGGACACAAACCCAACATTCACAAAACTGGCATCCCTTGGGGGAGTACCATCACACTTTCTTTGGATTGTGACTATAATCTGTCCCTCTGGCAGCAAGAGAGTTTTAATCATTTCATGCCAAAACTCACATGGATGACCTATAAAGAGTTCAAGTATATGAAATATATATGGTGTTTGTCTGTATTTTTCTCTGTGTATCAGTGTGTAGGTATATGCAAACAAGGGGGATTATTTATTGGGGGAAGGATTTATTGAGCATACAACTATAACCAGTCTGCATTATGAGTTTCTGCATTCCAAATGTGTTCCTTCTCTGGGAGTCAGTAAGAAAAAATGTCAGGAAGCATCACAGAGTATATGATGGATTGATTGAACTTAAGGAAATACTCTTAGTTCCTCTCTGTTATTTTTGATTAAAATTTTCTGTGGAAGGATATGCCTTCCTCAGCAGTTCTTCTGGGTATTTATACTTTGCTATAAGTTTATTTTACTATAGAGAAGGAGTATTTCTACTTAACTAGGGATGAATTCTTTTTACCCAAGTCAAAGATAGTTATGAGAATCTGTTAACTATTTTGAGATTCATCTTTAATCAGTCTATCTTATCTTTTGATAAGATAAAAATTTAGACCCTTTTGAGGGATAATTTTGTAATATTTACACAAATATTAGATAAATATACACTGTGGCCAGTTGATTTTATTTTTAGGAATCTTACCTATAAAAGTATGAATGTAATTTAATAGTTAGAGGCATTACTAACAATATTCAATTCAGCTTTTTCTGGTGATGGCAAAGCAAGAGCTAGAGCAAGGGTGGGGAGAGAAAGAGGATATCAATGTAAATGTCTGTCAATAGGGAATGAATAAATAAATTTTGTCATATAATGTGGAATACCATACAACTATTAAAATGGAAGTTATAAAAGCATGTATAAACAGATGTCACAAGTTATCCATACTTATATGTTGTAACGTGAGAAAAAGGGGATTTAAAATATGTATTCACTAAAAAGCTACCCGATCTAATAAATGGGTTCAGTAAGATTATAGGATGCAAAAATGAACATGAAAAAATCAATTGCATTTCTTATATGCTAGCAATGAACAATCTAAAAATGAAATTAAGAGAATAATCATAATCACAAAAACATTGAAAAGAAAAAAGCTACTTGGTGGTAAACTTGCTAAAAATGATCTAGGACTTCCACACTAAAAACTAGAAAAGAAAATTGAAAAAAGTTAAAGAAGGTCTAAATAAGTGGAAAAGCTTTGTGAGTTCATATTTTGGAAGACAATACTGTTAAAATAGTAATATTCCTAAAATTGATCTGCAGATTCAATACAATCTCTATCAGATTCCTGGTCCAAAGGTGTGTGCCCTCTGGCCCCATGAGGTGAGCATTGATGGCTCTGGGTCTGTAGCAGCAGTTACCATAGTCTCATGATGTGGGATGCGGCTGCTTCCTTCTCTAGGTCCTGTGAGACAAGCATATGTGGTACTGCAACGCGAGTGTGGATGGAAGTTGGCTCCTTTGTCTCTAGAGTTTGAAGAATGAAACCCATGGACGCAAGGGTGAGAGTAAAGTAATGAGATTGATTAGAGCAACAGAAAGAAAGCAGAGCTCCAAAATAGGGAGGGGCCCCAAGAGTGTGATGCCAGTGGGTCTCTGATGCTCCAGCATGGGTGATTGGTGGGTCTATGCTAATGAGGATGGCAGCATGGACTAATCAACCTCTTTAAGCTCTGTGTTTAATAAGTTAATCAGAAGTGCATAATTTCAAGTCCTTCTCTGCATAATTAAGAACATGGGTCCAACCCTGTGATTTGGCACTTCTGTGGGGCAGAGGAAGTGCTTCGGTTAAGGGTGGATTTGGTGGCTAGCTGAATCTAGAAGGAGGAGCCACTAAGCAAGAGCCACTCTGGTTGAATCTGTTAGAAATACTAATAGGATATTCTTAAGACCCAATGTCTCCTTCCAGGGTGACATGATGTTCTCTTCCTGCGCTTTCCTCTTCTGAGACCCTTATTCTGTCTGCCTATTGAGAGGTCTACCTTGCTTCCTCATTCCCTCAGTACCAGGGATTTTGACACTAGCAGCTGTGGTCCTAAGTCTTTGGGCAGTGGAGGTCTCCTTCCCTAGGCATGTGCAAATAACATTTGGCTTGTAGAACTGGTGTCCCTGCTTCTGGAGGTGTTGGATGCGGAGGAGACCTTTTCTAAGATGAAGCTTGTGGTATTAATAGCCACAGTTTTGAAGCTGCAAGACAGAGATGAGAACTTTCCCTTATCCCCAGGACAAGCTTGGGTGATTTTCAGGATGTTTTTGCACCACCAATGGCAGTCCCAAATCAGTGGGCTGGGAAAGATAGCTTGCTAAGTTCTTGCTGGCTGAGCACAGGTATTTCCAGGGAAGTGGGGTTGCTGGTAGCTGCTTTCCTGGAGCTGCAGCATGTCACTCAGGACATTCCCAGCCTCCCATGGACAGGTGTCATGAAGCTGGGACTATGCAACAGTAGCTACAAACTCAGGGTCGTGGGCTGTGGAAGAGACCTTCCTCAGTTCTTGCTAGGACATGCTTGGGTGGATTCAGACTTACTGCTATGATAGCCTCTGGTCTTGAAGCTTCAGGATGCTAATGCAGGCTGCTTTCTACGCAGTGAGATGCTGGAGGCTGGAGGTTTCTGTCAGGGCCCAGCTGTTGTCCTGTAAGGCACTGACATCTAGCAGTAGCTGTTGTAACAACTTGGATCTGGGGTTTGGGGGAGACCCAAAGTGTTTCCTACTTGGAGTAGAGTAGCCAGTCTTAAACTAGCCAGTTCCCCAAAATAGATTCAAATCCTGTAAGGATTATGGGATTTTCCTGCAGTCAGGACTGTGTGTTGCTATGATTGGCATAATTAATGCTTTCTAGTTTGCTTTTCCCCTCTGCAGTGCCCTCCTTCCCCAGGGAGTCAGAGTTGAAAGTACAATTTGCATTGTTCTTTTCTCTGTGTGGCTTTTGTAACTCTGCGGTTTGGGTTCTGTCACTTCCCTGCTGATTTCCAGAGTTCTCCCTCCCTCAGTCGTCGCTTTCTTTCTCCTTCTCCTCCTCCTTCTCCTTCTCCTCCTCCTCCTCCTCCTCCTTCTTCTTCTCTTCTTTTCTTCTTTTTCCTCTTCCTCTCCTTCTCCTTCTCCTCCTCCTCGTCCTCCTCCTCCTCTTATTCTTCTCCTCCTCCTTCTCCTTCTCCTGCTTCTTCTTCTCATGTAGCCTTTGTTGCTCTGGCACTGAGTTGTGTACGTGGTGCTGGGGTTCGAACTTGGTCCTTGTGCCTGCCAGGCAAGCACCATAACTGCTGAGCCACTGCTCCAGACCCTCCCTCAGTGTTTTTGAAATACAATCTTTCCTTTGTTGTCCTGGCTCTTTTCTGTAGCAGAGCTTGTGTACAAGATCCCTTGATTCAAGAGTCTTGGCTGCCCTATGGTGGTGTATTTATAAAGATAATCTCATAAATAAATAATTATGGTAAAAGTGAAATGAAGAGGTCTGTACAAACATCATAGCACAGAAAATGAAAAGAAGATCTGGACATGGAAATGTATTTAATTGAAGTGTATAGAAAGGAATCATTAAATCATTTTATTAGGCCATTAACACAAAGTTGATTGTTGATTGCAGCAAGGACTTTAAAATCATTTATGAAAAAATCATGAGATTTAAATTAATTCAACTTGGATTCTGAAATGATTACACAGTTTTAAAAGGAGTTATTTCATTTAAATTGTAAATTTTAAATTCTATTTTAAAAATCTAATGCTGTGGCATCATAAGCAAAAGCAATATTTTCTATTTTCCTTTTATAGTCTCCCAGAATAAAACATCGTCACCCCGAAGTGTACACTGAAGTTGCATGTGGGGAAGAATGCATTTACATTTCTTTAGAGTAGCAATTCATATTACAAACCTATATTTTACTGCCTGATCTCTCCACTGCTTCTACTTTCATCCATAATAAAGAGGTTTATGATCATCATGCTGTCAGGCCCCTGGGCTCATGTATTCTTGGAAGCATTTTATAATTTAGAGATATGCTTACTTGTATAAACATCTTAATTCCTTATTGGATGATAAGCTCTTTGATGCTCAGAACTTCGCTCATTTGTTTGCATCTGCCAGAGTACAGTGTAGTTGCTTATGCAAACAGGTGCTCAGTAGTCATGTCATTCATAAATTATCTGGTACCAGCTCTGAAAACTTGAAATACTGAAATTTATATCCCTCATCAATGACAAACTTTGATTTAGAGATATTTTTCTGAAATCTCTGGGAAAAATTATGCAGATCTAAATCTACTATTATCACTTTGTTTACACATTCCAGTGAAACAGTTTCTCTATATCCATAAAATGTTTGCCATCATTAGCTTGATTGTATTAGTACTTAAAAATTTAAAGTTTCAGAACTTTAGAAAGTGCTCTCTCTTTTAAATACTTTCCCAAAAGTTAGGACTTGTAGTCATGAGGTAGCACTAAAAATGCAGTAGCTTAAAAAGGAAAAAAAAATTAAAAAGTATTATTTGAAATCCAGACTCTAGCTTTGGAAATAACTTTAAAAAATCAACTAAGATTAAACAATATTCAACAGGAACAACTGAAATTGTAGAGACAGTGCCTTGATTGAACCGGCAACATTGTTTTATGTGCCACTAGCAAAGAAAAGACATTGACAATTAACCAATGATATAATATCTTCTTATCATTTCGACTTTTTATTTTATACTTAATGAAAAAGCTGTAGTTACTAGACACAGATGTTTGTGTCATTACACTGCTCTGTTTCCATGACTTCCTGGGTATTTGGTAACTTTTTATTCACTGATAAATCATAACACAACTGTCTGAGGGCATGCTGTGGTGATTAAACTCAGTGTGCATAACCAAAATGCACAAAATTACCCAGATTATGATAAAATATCCATTAGAAAGTTTGTGCATGCTTAAGTGTAATGATTACATTGGGATGCCATCAAACCAACAGCAAATTTATGATGGCTTCTCAGGAAGCCAATTTCAGAGGTCATTTAACATTTTATAGTGAAGTATTTTGAACTTAGGATCAGAAATACAATTTTTAAAATTTTTTCCTGTGTTAACTCAGCTGAAGTTTTAGGTGATAATCAAAAGCTCTGAGTTTGTGACTCCTTTCCCATAGCCATGTCTATTTATACTGTTCTTTTGAGATCTCTTGTTTCCAACCTAATAAAATGAAGACTTTAATTTGCTTTCCCAGGACTACTGAGCAGCTATAAAAATCCATATTATAGATCCTGATCAAAATATTTCTTTTAACCCATATGACTAAAGAAGAAGTGAAGGGACTGACCACTGAATTAGCGCACTCTATGGATAGATTTTTTTTCAATCATACAAGTAATTTTCAAGTTTGCTCTTGAAAAGAATAAAATGTGTCCTAAATTGCAAATCATCTTTCTTGAGTTGTACTTATATGTTATGTTCAATGTCTTAGTGGTATCTGAAAAATAATTTGATGTCTGGAACTTGTCTTGCTTCTGGAAATGGAACATAGTCACCAACTCTCATATGGTGGAGGGTTTATTGGAATTTCAAACTAATGTCTGTGGGGGAATTCTACTTTCCTTAATCCTGTGTCAGATGATTCCAAGTTAACACCAACAGTAGGATTAAAGAAAGATTGTATATGTTCTATAACTCTTCTGGGAACTACACTTAAAACTCACCATACTTGAAACTGAACTCATCATTTTGTCTTCTCATCTCTTGATATTCTGGGTACTCTCTTGGGGTTGACAGTAATTACTATTCAGTTTTTCAAGCCAGGAACCAGAATCAGAAATGTTGAAAGAGTTGCCCCATCAAAGTCTTTGTTCCAGATCTTGTTATTAATTGTCTATCTTCCATTCTTGACTTTAAGCTTGGACAGGATAGAGACAGTGACTATCTGTTTACCATGGTGCATGGTATGTATATTTTGAAAAACCCCAATGAAAATTAACTTACTTTTGCCTTGAGCTGACAGATCCATTTATTTTTAGTTATGGATTGAGGTTAAGTGGAAACTTGAATTTTAATTGCCTGTTTCAAAGTTTTATTTTGTGACTTATTTTGTACCTTAATAGGGCAAAACTATGTAGGGTGCCTACTAAGTTGATATAAATAGATATACAAGATTTTAGAATCAAATGCAATCTTAGAAATACTTCTTTCTTATTTGCAGGATGACACAAACTAATTTTCATTTGTGGTTTAAAAAGAAGAAGCAATGAGGTAGTTGGGCAGTAGATAGAGTTGACTTCCTTTGAGTATCTCTAGAGTCAAGTGTTGCTAACAAGACACCTTTATAAACAAAATAAAAATTGTGAACCAGCACTTATCCTCTAACAAATAGAAAGCTAACAAATAATATTTAGCTCAAATTTTGGCTGGCAAAGTTAATGTTATGAACATTTCAAAATTGCAATTTGAAGAACATCTAAGTCTTGGTTCTTTTACTGGGGTATTAAAAAGTACTTTTGAAAATATTTAAGAATATAATAGGTGAAGTTTCAGGAAAAAGTTACAGAAAGTCATGTATTTCATTTGTTACTTTGACAAGCTGCACTCAAGTAATAGTTTTCCAATAACACTTGCTGCACTAGTCATAATTGAGTTAATCTCTTCTCATCTACCGCATATCCATCCAGCTGTCAAGGATTTAATAGTCACAGTGCACAGGAGGATTAGGGGACCTGTATCCTGTTAAGTTGGTTAATGAAGTAAAGTGTTAGGAGATGTGTTTTCTCAAGTGGGAAAAACACATGACAAAACTGTCTTTGGTTAGGAAAGGACATCCATTTGTTTATTGTTTTAAAATAACTTCTATAGAAGAAATCTTATCTCTATATCTTCTGTATCTTTGTCTTTGCTGGCATAATAGTCCACTGAAAATGTACTTATGAACTGAAGACATTTTATAGGGTAAAGAAGTATTTAGCTATCAACAGAATCTCTGAAGTGCCAGGTGTGTTGGGTGTTTAGACTTAAAAAAAATTCATTGGCTTGAAGTTATTATTTTCATTGCAGAGATGAGGAATGTGAGGCTTATGGATATTGAGTAGATTGGAAGCCAGAATACAAGGTGAAAGAGTCTGTTGCAACCAAGCTGTTTTCTTTCTACGCCCGTTTTGCCACTTTCCACTCTACCACGGTTCTGCAAAAAACACTTTTGTCTGTGTTCTAACTCAGATTTTGGTTTGTGCATGGAAAATGGCATCTACAAAATACAATAACATAAAATGAGTTTTCTTGCTATTTTAGCTTTTTCATTGCTATGACTAAAAGACTGAACAAGAACAATTTTAGGAGGAAAAGTTTATTTTGTGGACTCAAAGTTTCAGAGGTTTAGACCATCAATGGCCGGCAAAATGCAGACAAATTCTCAGCCAGAATGTAACATGGATGGCTTCTAGTCCAGTTTCCAATAGAGTCCTTCTCTTCTGAAATCTCTTGAGACCTGTCTTTTCTGTGCACAGTCCTATTGGCATTCTTGTATTCTGAACTCCCACCAGAATCTCCTTTAAGCTCAGTTTACAACAATCTAAAGCATTTCCAACTTGCACTGCTAAACATCTCGAAATTCCTGCTGTGATTCCAGAAAGCTCCAAAAGCTTCTAAACCATATGGTCAGGTTAGTCACAAAATGACCCCACTTCTTGGTACAAATTTCTGTTTTAGTCAGCTTTTTCATTATGGTAACTAAAAGACCTGACAATAACAATTTTAGGAGGAAGAGTTTATTTTGAGGGTTCATGGTTCCAGATGTCTTAATCCACAGATGGCTGGCTCCATTTCCTCTAGGCATAAGGTGAGGCAGAGCAGCATGGCTGTAGAGTGTGGTGGAGGGAAGCAGTTCAAAGCATTATGAAGCTGAGAGAAATGCCATGCCAGACACAAAATAATCCCTATGAGGGATCGATGGGGTTAAGGCTCTCATAACCCAATCATTTCACCTCAGCCTTACTGCATCGTTACAGGTGAATTTTGAGGAACATCCCACATTCAATCCACAACAGTTGCTGTTATAAGTGATGTTTTCTGCTACACAAATAGAGAAGAAATAAGTATCGATTAGATAGAATTGCTCTTCCTTAATGATTGCTGTTCTGACTGCAGTGAGATGGAATCTCAATGTAGCTTGGATTTGCATTTCCCTGATGGCCAAAGATGTTGAACATTTTTCATATAAAAATGAAAATGTACTTTTGAGAAGTGCTTGTTTAGCTTGTTTATGCATTGATTAGATAAGTTCTTTGATTTGAGGTATTTTTTTTGAGTTCTTCATGTATTCTGGGTATTAATCCTCTGTTATACAAGTAGCTGTCAAAATTTTTCACCCATTCCCTAATTTGTCTCTTTCTCTATCAATTGTTTCCTTTACAGTGGAGAAACTTTTTAATTTTATGCCTTTTAGTTTATTGATTCTTATTTTTATTTCCCGAGCTGTAGGAGTCTAATTTAGGAACTCATTGTTTGTGCTTATGTGTTGAACTTATGTTTCTTTTAGCAATTGGAAAGTTTGTGGTCTTATACCAAGGTCTTTGATTCAGTTTTAGTTGACTTTCATACGGAATGAGAGATAGGGATCAGTTTTATTCTTGTAACATATGAATATCCAATTTTTCCAGCATCATTTATTAAATAGGCTGTCTGAGAATCAAATGACTGTGACTGTGTTGGTTTGTTTCAATATCTTCTATTTTATTCCATAGATATATTTTTCTGATTTTATGCCAGTACCCTGCTGTTTTTATTAATGTGGCTCCATAGTGTAGTTTGATATGTTGTACTGTGATGCCTCCAGCATTGCTCTTTTTGCTCAAGGCTTTTTTCTTTCAATATTCTGGATATTTTGTTTTTCCATGTGAGTATTAAGATTTTTTCAAGTTCTCTGAAGAAGGCCATTGGTATTTTGATGCATCTTGCATTGAATCTGTAGATTACTTTTGGTAGTATGGACATTTTAATCACATAATTTCTACCTATCCATGGACACGGGAAGTCTTTCCATTCTTTAGTGTCTTTTCAATTCTTTTTTTAGTCTTCTCTAATGTTTCCTTGCTTAGGTTTACTCCTATATATTTCATTGTTTTAGTCATTGGAAATGGAATTAGTTCTCTGATTCCTTTCTCAGCAGATTCACTGTTGGCATTTAGAAATGCTATTGATTTTTTTTTTTTTAAGAGAGGACAGTGAGAGAGAGAGAGAGACAGAGAGAATCAATCTTCACTGAGTTCTTCACACGGCCTTCATTGCTCCAACACTTAGCTGTGTACCTGGGTGCTGGGGTTTGAACCCGCGAACTCGCGCATGCCAGGCAAGCGCCGCAACCGTCGAGCCACCGCTCCAGCCCCATGCTATTGATTTTTTTTTTTTTTTACAACTGACAAGCCAATGGCCTTCTTGTGTTTTTATTTTTATTAGATGGATATAGAGATACAATTGAGGTGGAAATGTTATCAAACATTCAAGAACCAGTGTATATATACTTAGTTATCCAGGGCTAATGCCATATCATGGATGCCCAGCTTGGGTTCCCCCTGTTGCTGTTTCCCCCAGAAGAACTCCTGAGTTAAATGGATATCTCCTGGAGGGTAGAGATCTCCTTCTGAGATGATTCCTCCAAATTCCCACCCTCCAGTCTCCTAGGAGTTCTTCCTACACCCTCCTCTCCCCATCCCCCTCCCTACAACTCCAAGTATCCTAGGGAGTCATTTCCCTGTTGAGTTGAGAATCATACAATTTGAAGCTATTGTTAGCTTAGCCATCTAACATACTGCTTTCCGATGTATTCTAGCTTCCACCTATGAGAGATACCATTCTGCCCTTGAGTTTCTAAGATTGGGATACTTCACTAAGCATAATTCTTTCCATCTCCATCTGTTTGATTTCAAAAGCCATAATATCGTCCTCTCTAATGGCCAAGTAGTATTCCATAGTATATATGTACCAAAGTTTTTGTATCCACTCCTGGAGTGAGGGGCATCTGGGTTGGTTCCATAATCTAGCTATAGTAAATTGAGCTGCTATAAACATTGATGAAGCCACATCTCTATAGTATGCTGATTCTAACTCTTTTGGGAAAATTCCCAAGAGTGGGATAGCTGGGTCATAAGGTGGTTCCATTCTTAATTTTTTGAGGATTCTCCATACAGCTTTCCATAGTGGCTGAACCAGTTTGCAGTCTCACCAGCAGTGTAACAGTATTCCTCTTTTCCCACAGCCCCTCCAGCATCTGCTGTTGTTAGAATTTTTCATTTTTGCCACTCTAACAGGAGTGAGGTGGTATCTCACTGAAGTTTTGATTTGCCTTTCTCTTATTGTTAATGATGTAGAGCATTTTCTCATATATTTACAGACTTTCTGGACTTCCTCTGGTAAGAAGTTTCTTTTAAGATCCATAGCCCATTTGTTGATTGGATTATTTGTGAGTTTGGTGTTTAGTTTTTTTAGTTCTTTATATATTCTGGATATTAGCCCTCTGTCTGAGGTGTAGCAGGCAAAGGTTTTCTCCCATTCTGTAGGTTCTCTCTTGATGTTCTTGATTAGATTTTCAATTGTGCAAAAACTTTTTGGTTTAATTGCATCATTCATTTATTCTTGACTTTATTGCTTGAGCCATGGGAGTTTTGTTAAGGAAGTAACTGCCGACTCCTACCTCCTGTGGTATTGACCCTACTTCTTTTTCTAGTAAGTTCAAAGTTGTTGGCTGAATATCCAGGTCTTTGACCCATTTTGATTTAATTTTTGTGCAGGGTGAAAGATAAGGATCCAGTTTTAGTTGTCTTTACATGGCTGTCCAATTTGACAAACACCTTTTGTTGAACAGACTATCTTTCTTCCACACTATGCTTTTGCCCCCTTTGTCAAATATCAAATAGTTAAGGATATGGGGGTTTGTCTCAGGATCTTCTATTCTGTTCCGCTGATTTTCGGTTCTGTGTTGATACCAATACCATGCTGTTTTTGCTACTACAGCTCTGTAGTATAATTTCAGGTCAGGGATTGAGATACCCCCTATTTCTTCCTTTCTATAGAGTAACGTTTTGGCTGGGTCTCCTGTTATTCCATATGAACTTGAGAATTGCTTTTTCTATATCTGTGAAGAATGCCATAGGTATCTTGATGAGGATTGCATTAAATCTGTATAGGGCTTTGGGTAGAATGGCCATTTTTATTATATTGATTCTGCCTAACCATGAGCATGAAATGTTATTCCATCTGCTGGGCTTCAACATGCAATGCATTGAGAGTGTTATATCAGAAAGAGGAACTCATTTGCTGAAACCTGCCTCCTGAGGACACATGCGAACAAAATGGCTCCCGACACCCTACTCAGGTGCGTCACCTTGAGGTTGTGACACCTCTTCGGACCGCCTGATGGGATAGTTAAATATACCTTCCACCCTTGTGAACAGCTCATGGTCCCCATTCTGCATATGGAACTGCTACCTGCATGGGCTCTCCACCCCTTGCTGACCTTTCCTTTCATTGGTTCCCTTACTCTTTTTTTTTTTTTTGAGCAACCTTACAAGATTTTAACAAAATAATATAAAATGTGTATGTATTCTGGATATTGCATTTATCCCCAGGAGTGCCCCCCTAATTACCCTCCCTTATCCCTCCCTTCCCCTTCCCATTATAACTCTAAAAAAAGTATTAGA